>JAKOGI010000942.1:95000-195000 GCA_029747015.1 Carnegiea gigantea
ATTTGCGATGCCTTAAACTCTTTTTCTCAGCCCTTTCTCAAGTTATTAACCATATGCTTTTCTAAGGGTCACTTGAGTTTTAAAGCAATGCTCTAAGTATAAGATCATTTTGTTCCTTGCACCATTTGTGACATTTACATTGGTCTTCTTACAAACTTTTCATCCTTATGACCTTGACGTTTCTATTCTACCCCCTTGATCATTGTGAATAAGTTACGAACCATCATGATTTCTATTCTTGCCATCATGTAATCTTATATGTTGATCCTTTCCACATGAGTGGATGATACCTTGGCAAAGGTGTTCATCCCATCAATTTGTACCCAATTATTTACACCACACATTCAACCCAGTTACTGTCTATAACTACTTTGAATTGTATTGACTTACAACCATTTGAATATCTTACCTTTCATATAGGAATTCCCATGGGGGTGTGAAGGGACATCTGTACGACCTTATTACATATTAACACCTTTGAAATTTGGTTCCTTGGAGATAGTGGTGTTTGACCTACTCTTGGCTATTTCATCAGTCATATGAACCTCATGTTCTTGCTTCTTGTTTGAGTTTTAAATCAATGTTGATTACCTTTTCTTTTTCTATGTAACTAATCTTTCGAAATAATTGATCCTTATCGCCATCCAGTACTGAACTATTCATTCTTAGAGCTATTTTTGTTCCACTTGTCTTGCTTAACTTGTCATTTCATTTTCCGTATATACCCCTTGAAATAATGACAGTACGATTCATTAATCTCAGGAATTATGTTAACACACTCTTCTTTAACATATCCTATATTCATTAATCTCAGGAATTATAAGTGTCATTCTCTTTGGCTTGTAAAGACCTTATCCTTGAAATTTGCTTTTTACCTATGTCATTTCCTTTTTTGGATTTCATACCTTCAAAGTCTTGTAGATCCTAAAAAATACACATGTCTGCTTTCTAGCATAACTAAATTTGTATGTGAATCTTTTTGTGTTCTACTTAGTGCATTCCTCCTCGATTGAATTCGTTCATTTTCAACTGAATACACCCCTTTTCAACCTAAAAGCATTTTTGAAACTCTAATATTGTTAATTGTCATAATCTCTTTTTCCATTTCATCGAAAGTGTACTTGTGTATGGAGCCTTGCTAGAACCTGCTTCCTAACCTATACGTTTGTACAACACATTCTGAATTGATGATGGAATCCGACTTCTAGTGATGGGAAAAAATTTTGGTTATCTTGACCCTATCATTCATTGTAAAATTGACGGTTTAGCTATTTCATTCCTTGTGAAGAATGATGTTACCTTGTAATATTATTTTCTTAAACTTTATTCATATGTATAAATGGCATAAGCAACCATGTATACTACTTGATGGTCATTTGTGTTCAAATTAATATCAAATCTTATTGCAGTCCTCCCTGGTAGAAATGTTTAGATATGTTTAATTCTCATTGTTGGTCATTATTGAAGTCCCTCACACTCATCTTTGTTCAACAAGTGTCATGCCAAGCCTTTCAATAGTTAGATGTTAACATTGTGTTATCTACCCTTGAGAATTTAAATTCCTTTAATGACACAACTATCATTGCCTATGATTGCAATCATTCTTCATAGTGACCCTCTTCTTTTGCTTATCTAATGGCTACGAGTTTGAAGTCGATGAAAATTTTATGGTAATAGAATAATTGTTGCAAATCCTTTCGCATACTCATAAGTTCACCACTTTATACTTCTCAAATATATTATCTGTTACCTACATAAAGAGTAGTAAGAGACTTTTTGCATATGAGAAGGTTTTAGGTAACATACCGCTAATGACGAACTCCCAATTTTTAGGTTCCAAAACTTACATACAAGAGAGCGTAAAGGCACAAATGAAGATCATTATATAACTTTAGATTAAATCAGAGTAACATAGGGTCTCAACATTTATTAAATCAAATAATAGTGGAGCTCAACCCTACGAGGGAGTGAGACCCTCAAATGATGTATGACTGAAGAAGTACTTTATCCTTAATTTCTCAACACTCGAAGAAGATGTTAAGCCCAAAACATGTAAGGATACATAGGAATTACAAAGGGCTATGAATAATATGACATGCAAACACACAGTTTAACACAAAAACTAGCAAACTTAACAAACTTGATTCTTTTGCTTGGGGTCATTCACCCAACTATGTTCACTTGAGCATTATATAGGCAACCATGAAGGCATAGCAACCAGACTATTCCGATTGTTTCAAGTCAAATTGATGTCAACTTTCAAGTATTGAGGACGAAAATTCATTTAAGGGGGAGGAGAATATAATAGCCCGAACCTAATTTGCATTAATCATTTTCATATTACCAAGTTTAACAAAAAATAGGCGCATGTATTTCAATTCAATATTTAAAATTCATATGTTCTGCAACACTCGAGTAACACCGATGACCTCGCATTTAAATTGTGCCCACTTAGTTATTTATTATCAAAGTAACAACAATGTGGTAGTGCGAATTTGAGAGGGGGGAATATATCTATAAATCACTAGATTTAGGACATAAGATACTTGTCTAAGTTTATTAATGAGGTTAGAATGATGTAAATTGATTAAGCAACTAAATAGATAAATAAGTTATTGTATCAATTAATTAATTAGCTAATCAGTAGATTAAAAGGTGGGAATTCATTTTTCAAAAAAACGAAAAGAAGAAAAGGGGGGAAAATAATTGGCAACCGTATACCAAAAAAAATCTAGAGAAAAAAAATCAAAAATTAAGCTAAACACTAGTAATCGTGACTTTAGCCAACCCAAGGAAAAACAAAACCCCCAAAACATTACCCCCTTTCTCTTTCCTCTTCCCCCTTCCCCTCGTGTGCTCTGCCGACTGGGCTTGCGCACCACCTATCGCGTTGAGCCACCAATTGTTGAGTGGAGCCCATCACCACCTCCCTTCCTCTCTCTTTTGCTTCTTGCACTTCAATTTTCAAGGTAAAAAACCCTAAATTCTTACGCTAATTTTCACATGTATTTGATTTGTTTTCTTAGATTGATGAAATTAGTGCTTCTATTTGGGTTTAAATTAGTATTAAGAGATGATTGGAGCATCAATTTTGGTTACCTGAGATAATTGGCTGAAATTGTGGTTCGGGTGATGTGGAATTAAGTTTGGGTGATGTGGGTTTGATGGTTACCTATGACTTGATTCTTATATGCAACAAATTATGGATTCCCTACTTGAATTTTGGATTAGAAGAATGAAGATGGAAAAAATAACTTTTAGATTTGCCATGAAATTTGGGCACTGTTTGAATTTTCGGGAATTTTTCGATTGGCCAAAAATTCTAGAAATTTTACTGTATGTCCTCCATGGTATTTAGTTATTTCTTAAAAACTTTCATGAATTGTGATTTTCCTATTAAAACTGCCCTATTTTATACATAAATTCGGCCACTATTTTAATTCCTATTAAAGATAGGCTTAGAGGAAATTCGAGAAACTTTTATGGTAGATTAATCATAATATTTGGGAATTTCCTATAAAATTCACGGGAAATTACTGAAACTTTTATGCTAGAGTAATTACATTTGGTAATTTCTTGTAAAATTTCGTGAATTTTGGATGTGTATTTTGTGAATTGTAAATTTTTGAATGAAAGTGCTATATTTAAGGAATGTTGGAGTTAATGAAAGAAGTTGGGTTTTCATGCTAGAGGTGGGTAAGTTATGGGAGTGAATACTTATAGAAGTTTTCCTTTAACTTTGCTTGATAAAGCAATATTTGAAGTGGCCTACCATTCTCTTGAGAAGATTTGGTGGTTTATATTGTATTTTGGAATTGGCTATGGATGAGCATGGAAAAGGTAGGACTATGAACGCCCACTTGAAGGTGATACATGAGGGATTGGCAAAGTTTGGAATTATAATTTAACTGTTTATATTTCGAAGCTTGTAATCAACTGATACATTGGTAAATAGATTGTATATTAGTGAGGATTAAGGAGGGGCTTTCTTGCTCGATTTGAATATCAACTAGAGGAAATGAAATAAGGGGCTGGTTTAGTGATGATAACAAGTTAAGCTGTTATTATAGCTAACTTATTGAAAACAAGAACTATGGGTTCGATTAAAAAACGTTAGTGGGCTAAAAGTGAAACATTGGTCATGGTGTAAGACTAAGTAAATGAAAATTGGTATTATACTCGAATTTATTAAAGTGAATAGCTTACTAATCCAAGATTGGGTAATGACAGAGCCATGTTGAAATAGACTAAATCCATAAATTACACCATTTAACCTAGTTCTTTTCAGTGATAAATTGCCAAGTTACAAGGGATAGGAGTTGAAATATTTATGATGAGAATTGTAATCGAATTAATTAAATAATTATTGAATTTTAAATAGTGAAGAAGAATACAAAGTGTATAGTACAGCAATGGAAATTACATAACATTACTAATAATAAAAGATTTATTTGAAGTGGAAGCAAGACCTTTTTTTTCCTTTGTCGAGCTGATAATCAACATTCTGTAGAGGTGAGAGAGATTTTAAATCAAATACGTTCACTGCCTGTGCCTTTCAAATATCTACATGTTTTTATGGAAACCAAAATCTCGTAATATACAAGTACTCAATGAATTATTTTCAAGCATTGTCTTGGCACATAATCAAGTGGACCCACCAGTTACCAGTTATCAAGGCTTATGCCCATCAATTCACCCGTATAGCTTCAGCTCAGGCTTCTCAATCAGTCTGGGATATGTGCACCCACCAATGATCGCAATGTGCATATGAACTCATCAATTTCGGTTTTACTTTTAGATAATAACCAGTAACAATTTTAACATATTTTTATCTCACCTTCATTTCAAATTAAAATGAATTGAAATGCCCACGCTCACTGAAAAATGAAATTGCTTTCTTTACAGTATAAGAGTAAACATATTGAGTTTCGACTTGTTATTCAATTTTTTTTTGGGTTTTACTCACGTCCAACCTCTCAAGTGGGGGAAAAATGAAAGTTTTCTCTGGCTACGAGCTATTACAATGAAGTAGATGGTGTTTTTGTAAAAGTTTATTAATGGCAACAAGGGTATCTTGTCATTGCCAAATGTTATTGCAAAAAAATAATTTTCTTTGTACTCATAGGATAGCCACCAGCACATCTCTGCCATCGCTTGACAGGATGTAATAAGTTTTCTTTTTTCCTTTTCTTGTGACTTACAAGTTAGTGCTCTTTCTTTTGACATTTCCTAATGTTTTGGATTCACTTTGATGATCAGTATGCTTTTGTTTTTAACGCTTTCTTCTCTTTTTTTTCCCTTTTGCTAGCAAAGCCAAGAATTCATAAAAGGGCATGGAAACCTAAAGAAGATTGAGCATATCAATAGGAGATTTCACAGCGTTATTGAGGCAATGGTGATATGTGCTAGCTTCAGTCCCTTAATCAATGTTGGTGGGGCTTAGAAGGAAACTGATTGTTGCCTCCTTAAGATTTTCATGGAGAGGTTTTGGGATGCAATCAACACTTTCCACTTTCCTCTGACGAGATGGTGATTACTTGTACAGGCTTTTGCATGCTGATTAGGGTTCCTTTTGGGATGAACCCACTGAAGTACTACCTAATTTCCAGTTGGAGAGGCAAAAGCATATTGAGTTGTTTACATCTTCAGCTTAGAGATGGCCCCTCAACTCCATCTCTATTTAGTACTCTATGAGCAAGGAGGTCTTCGAGGGTTCACTGGGTGGCCCCTACTACAAGTAGCTCTCCCCCTTTTTCACGGCATATTTGCTAGGTTGTGCCGTTATCGTTGACAAGGGCAATCAATTGCATCTTTACTAGATGGCAAACTTAGAGGATATCACTATAGTGGGCAGTCTTGAGTAAAGCATCATGACTTTTGCAATCCTATTGAAGTACGTGAGTGGGGCTTATAGGTGGGACGAGCAGCATATTCCTTTTGTGACCTTCGACGGCATTTGGAAGGTGCCCGAGGTAGGCGTTGCTTATTTGCTTTGCTTTATTATTATTGTGCATTAGAATGTTCTTTTTTTTCTTCTTGCTAACTTTGCTATGTTTTGCAGCCTTGGTTCTTGTAGTGTTTTGCCATGATCACCCTATCAGTAAGGGTGCTAAGTGGGTGCCCTTTATGATGCGGTGAACTCAAAGCAACCGCACTGGTGAAGCCTTTGGCCCCAAGGACATCAACCACACCAATGGGTGCCCTCTTGATGTAATGCTTCATTTCTATTGGTTTATTTTTGTAGCTTGGGGAAGGGGCACTAATTATTGTGGGTATAATTAGCCTCTTTGTATTCTCTTATTGACATACTTGATTTTGAGAAATCATGAATGAAAGTCAGAATGCTTTTCGCTTCCGTATAGAAAATCTCTTTTTATTTCAAATATTTATGCATTTAGACGGTGATTGAGTCAATCCTTTATATTAATTCTTCGTGCTTTGCTTTAGAGACCTAATTAGTGTGTTGTTAGGCTAAGTGGTGGCTTGACCTTTATCTTAATCATATCCATTTTATTTGCTTTTCTCCTATATTGAAAAAATCAATAAATTTTCTTATTTTTCCTTTCGTTATTCAAGGTATAGCTTGGTTCAACATCTATTTGATTGATGGTTGTTGAAGTTTACTCACTCTTGTGATTAGAGGCCTTTCATTCTGCATCAACTGAATTACCATCTGGCCTCGGTGACTTATACCCATTAATGTAAAAGACAATCTACTTCACTTGATCCTCCAAAAAAGGTAAGGCAAGATGGGCTGGATCATCATTATGAAAACCTATATTCATATTTTTCCGAACCAGTGAGATCTCCCTTTACTTGCCACAGTCTAACTGGTTAAGATTTGAGTAAAGATTAGCAAATTTCATACAACATCTTCAGCCAGTTCTATTACATCAAATACCCAATCTCCTTCTATTTCTATGTTTAGAATCCCATGCATTATAGATGACTCTGTTAAACTTTTAAATTTTTAAAGAAGAACCTATTAACATTATCCCCAAGCACAAGGCCCATCATTTTGTTTTTCTTCTTCCAATCATTTTCTGTATCCTCAAGTGTTGCTTCTAGATTATTTTTTACTTTCAAAAAATTGAACAAAGTTGATCTGTAAATACTCTCCAAGTCTATCGCCTCTGTCTATTCTCTGTAAGTGTGAGCACTTCTTCTAATCTCATATTCATATGATCTGCCACCTCATCATCTAGGATTTACACACTTTCTTTTCCTTAGCTAAGTTAGAAATAGGTTTATACATTGGCACTCCTTCAGTACATTTTCCCTGGTTCTTTGTAATTCCTCCTTTAAAACCTCATTCTTCGGTGCCCATGCCTCCATCGTATAATTTTTTCTCTTTGGTCACTCTCTTTTCTCTGTAGTTAAGATTAGAGGGGGCTGATCCGAGCTTGCTATCACAAGATCATAGTGTGGGTGTAAGGAAAGATTTCAAACCAGCTAATTGATGCATCAGCCGTAGGAAGCATTCCAAATATCACCTCCTTTGAGTCTCCTCTATTGTTCGTCCAAGTGCAATAATTACCTAAGGAAGGCCATTCTAATAAGTCAAGGCTTTGCTTCCACTCTAAAAATCCCCCCCAGTGCATCATTACCTCCATGTTCGTCTTCAAAATTGTCAAGATGATTGATGTCACCCATGACTACAAAAGGTTTACGTGAAGTACCAAGCACCTCATATGTAGTATCCTAAAGTTCTTGTCTTTCAGCAAAATAAGGGTTACCATAAACACAACACAAATACTGATAGAAACAATCCATCTTATTCACCCTACGTAAGGCAAAGTTCTTTCAGATAACAGTTACAGAGGTATTTGTCTCCCTTAACAGCCTGGAATTGTAGCAACAGACTTTCATGACTGCTCGAGAGGATTTTCAACGGGCACCTCCCAAGCCCTTTGAAGTCTCAGGGTGGGCAATTATTTGCCTCCACTAAGCATCACTTTAGATTCTCTCACCACACCCTTCTTTGCTTGATCATCGCTGATTGTCCCTCTGTAAGAGTGTGCCTACACTTTAGGTCCCATATCCAGGAAAGAAAGAGCTTTCCTTTTTTGTAGCACCTGAATATTCTTTCCAGTCTTCCCTACCGACTATCAGAACCCTAGTTATTTGAGGGTTGATGGTGACTCTTTCTTCCAACTTGCACATTTTTTGATCGATCATTCCCATTCTTAGACTAAGTTGCTACTATTTCAGGATGATGACAAGATAGATATTAAAGCCTTCCCGTTCCTATCACCAGCGTATAAGTGTGAGTTGGTGAATTCATAGGTGAAGAAAACCCGACATTCTTCAGCTGATTATGACCCGACAGAAGGTGGTTGAGAAGGAATGTTTATTCCTATCTCCTACTCATATTCTATTGGGATGTCCAGCTGGTCATCTTCTAGCCATTGTTCCCATAATAAAGATTCCAATGAGAGCCTAAAAAAATGAAGGGAACCCAGCCCAAACAAGGGAGGCCCAAGATCTGTTCCCTAAGTAACTGTAAAGGAAAACCCTTCATTAGTTCCAAGCCTCTGACTGATCCTCTCACCCTTTCTTGATCTGCGATAAGATAGGGCCCTAATTCCAGTTGGCCTCTCATAAACCTCCCCAAATTTACATTTAATATTGGATTTTGAAGTCCTACTGAGGTGCATTTTTGTAGATAAATACTGCATGAATGGGTAGGACAGTGGGAATTGAGAGCCTGCATTAGTTAACTGACTAGTAAAAGCCCATGTATCTACAATCCCACTCATCCCCAAAGGGCCCAACTAGAATCACTACCTCATGTTTCTCGTTTGCTATACTTCTGGTCCCCACATAACATTATCTCCGAGATTGGCCATTGTCTGCACATGCGGCTCGAGCGAATAATTGTCTTAATTGGAGCTGAAGAACATATGTCCTTGTCCCATTATTAACTAGATGATACCACTAAAGTCTAACATTGATTGTTCATTATTGGCCCCAATAAATCAAACAGTTGACCGCTCGATTCTTTTGGAACAAAGCCCATTATAGGAGCCATGCGAGTGCTGCATAGACAGATCTTGCATGATGACATCACCATCCTCATTCTCCAGTCTCCAATTCGGTTTCGGCTAACCCCCTTGACCTCTACTCCCTAGCACTCCTCCAGTAAGAACACCTAATGAGCTGACCCCACCTCCACTTTATAGGGTAATGATAGGTCCATCAACACATCCTTCAACCCCATCATCATCTTCATTTGCGATTTCACGTGGATCTCGAGTTGGATTTTCTGCAAATAACAACCTGGGATGAACAAATCTCCCCTTCTAATGGTGTGGCCTCTTTTCTGAAGGTCACTAAACCTCTTCTCACTTTTGCTTATCACCTTCTCTTGCAGCATGCGACACCTATTCCATTGGTGTCCTATTAAACCCATACCTTGTGTAGATCTTAAACATATTTTCATGCCAGAAGTGAACTTCCTTATATTCATCCTCAATAAAGACCCTGGGATGCAAATGCTTAGAGATATCCACCCACACAAGGGCCCTGACTACTTGATTGTATAATCATAATCCCTATAAAAACCAATGTCAACCACCTTCCCAAATAACACTAACCATAGGATATCATTACAGCTGGCCCCCTAAACCCAAAGGGAACATCCTCTTAATTGAAATGGACATTATTGAAATTTAAAGATTTAAGAGTCTTCTAGCACCACATTGCTTCAAAATCAAAACTAACCCCTGTATGGATGCATGACCCAACGTAGCAACGCCATCCCTATCTTCCTCTACTTGACAATCAAACAAGAAATATTCCCCTAACTCTCTAACTTTCAGATACCCTCTAGTTCCCCAAAGATTAACCGTCCATTCCTTTGAATCCTCAAACTTTCCTAAAAGTGCCATATCCCACTAAAAATCAAAGTGCAGTCGAGGTCTAGGAGGTTTAATCACAGGAGACTCTTTTCAAAAGGAATATGATCAGACATTGGTAAGGAAATAGAAGGAAAGAGCCCGAGAGGGAAATAGGTAAGGGGAGATTAAGAATCTGATGAAACCCTTTATTTACAGATATTACGTAGTTCAAAGCCGGAGAAATCAAACAAAAAGTTGAAAAAGCAGGAAAAGAAAGGACACTGCAACTCGCCAATCAATAGTACTTAAATCCCTTAAAGATTCCAATCTTCCTTCACTAGATGCCCTTGGCCAGCAAGATCACACCAAATCCCTACAACCATTACAAACATGTGCACTACTTCAATCGGCATCCGTAAAATCAAGCAAATAAGGTAGTTGACACCCTGCATGTCAAGCGAACGGAGAGCAATCATGATCTTATCTCATACCTACATCAAGTAGCTCCTAATCTATGGCCCACTAGGGTTACCACACTGGAAACGGCCAAGGTTAAAAAAAAAAAAAAAAAAGCAATTCCCGAAGTAAGGCTGCAAAGACGAAAACCGCTTATGACTTTCGAAACTAGGAGGATACTTTTTTATTTTTTTTTTAATAAAAAAGGTAAGCAGTAAAATCTAGGCAACTCTTCTTTCAAGGGTTCTCCCTAATTATCCTCATAGAGGACAGAAAGAAGGTCTCTGTATGGGACCACATTTCAAGCAACCGTGGAATGTAAGGAGTAATCAAACTTTGCCGGCCAATCAGCTACGCAGCTACCCTCTCTAAAAATATGATGAATAATAACCTTGTTACATAATTTAGTGTAAGCTAATAAATCTTGCACGAGTACTTGAATTTCCCATGGGAGTTGAATATGTCCTTGAACTGCATGGATGAGAATTTTGTTATCTCCTTCAATTTGAATATGAATGAAACCTGCTTAGACTGCTTCTTTAATACAATTACGCATTGTTGTTGCTTCTACTACTAAGATTGATGATCTTCCCAAATTGAATGCTGAAGCTTGGATGAACTTGTCTTCCCAGTCACGGATGATGAATCCTCCTGCTGCACCTTGTGATGATTTGGATCCATCAAAATTGATTTTGATGAACCCCCCTGTGGCTTCTTCCATGCTACCCAATATGTCTTCTTCCGGATGGTAGTGGAGATAATTGGGTTTGGTAGTTGAATTAAATGTATGAGGTTGTGTCTAATGCGCCATTCAGCAGTAGCTTTTTTGGCTCTGATCAATGTTATTCCTGGGTTGGGCGTTTCATTACGAAACACCATATTGTTCCTTGTTTTCCATATATTCCATAGTAGGGCAACTAATCTATCCATTTTAACTGCAGGACCAGCAGCTCTGGCGTCACTAAACATTTGTAGCATACCAATTTGTGGATCGAAATGGGATGTCATGTTAAGCCAATTGTGAGAAATTGCTAATCTCCAACAATCCTGTGAAACAGCACATCCCAAAAACAAATGACTCGTATCTTCAGTACTTGTGTAAAAAAAAAGGGCAACGAGAATCAATGGGCATATCTCTTTGAGCTAAGGTTCCTCTCGTAGGCAGCGATGCATGACAAATTTGCCAAAGAAAAATTTTTAACTTTGGTATAACATCTAAATTCCAAAGTCATTTATACTCCCATACAGGTGGGTTGACGAGGTCTAGCCCATGTGCAGCCCAAGTCGCTGACTTAGTGGAAAACTGACCATTTCCAGAGAGTCCCCAATACACAGAGTCAGGAATGGAATTGACAGGGATAGGGGTTGCAAGAATCCACTGTAAGTGGACAGAGTCAACTAATAAACTAAGCTATGCCGTGTCCCATTCTTTGATTGTCGTTATAAATTGTGAGACCTTAAGAGATGTATCAATGACGAAGAGGTCCATGATGTTGAGCAGATTGGCTAAGCTGTTGTTTGCACACTAGTTATCGAGCCAGAAGTAAATATTAACTCCATTACCCACTTTCCATCTTATTCCTTTCCTAAATTGTTGTCGATTATTAAGGATACACTTCTAAGCCCAGGAATCATGTTTTTTGGCTTTGAGAGCAAAGAAGTTAGCATCAATCTGGTATTTCGCCTGCATTTGTTCCACCCATAAACCATGATCATGAAACAATTTCCAGGTTAATTTATTTAGAAAAGTACTATTAACAACTTCCATTTTTCTGAGTCCAAGACCTCCAACTTTCTTAAGTTGACAGATTTTGTCCCAGGAAACCATGTGCATCCCCTTATTTTCATGAGATTTTTTCCAAAAAAAATCTCTATGTATTTTATCTATCCAGCAGCTAGCTTCTTTAGGCAATTGAAAGCATTGCATTGTATGTGCAGGCATTGATTCGATGTAAGATTGAATTAGTACCACCCTGCCGGCCTTAGAGACATGTCTGGTCTTTCAAGTTTACAATTTTGCAGCCGTTCTATTTACTAAGTCAAAACAAGTTTCTGTTTTTGGGTGACCCTTAAAAATTGGACACCCAAGGTACTTGCCAAGATTAGCTTGATGCGTAATGTTAAAAATAGACGACACAACTTGCTTGTCATGAAAAGTGGCATTACTGGAGAATGTTAATGACGATGTATGGAAGTTAATAAGCTGGTCCGAGTTTCGATAGAAATTACTCAGAATTGAACTTAACTTATGGCAGGATTCAAGATTAGTTCTGCAAAAAAGTAGACTATCATCAGCAAAAAGCAAGCATGGGATCTTAGCAGCTCGCAATGAAAGCTTGGACCCAATCTCGCATTTTTTCCGACCAAGCGCCTTACGGAGGGCTCTGGTTAGGACTTCCATGCATAAGATGAAGAGATAAGGGGATAGGGGGTCCCCTTGACGAATACCTCTGGTAGGGGTAAAGAATCCGCATACATTGTCGTTGACAATGGCCGAGTATGAAACAGTAGAAACGCATGCCTTAATTAGGCTTACCCACTTGGAATGGAATCCCAAAATGTGTAAAGTATTAAATAAGAAGTCCCATTCAACTCTATTATAGGCTTTTTCCATATCAAACTTGAGTGCTACCCAGACTTTTTTCCCTTTTATATATTTGAATTTGTTCATGATTTCATGCGTAAGTAGAATGTTGTCATGGATGGAACGTTTAAGCACAAAGGAACTTTGGGTCGGGTCAATTATCTTTTCCAGAATCGGACGCATCCGATTAGCAAGAATTTTTGAAATAAGTTTGTAAATGGTATTGCACAGGCTAATAGGTCGGAATTGGGCAGTAGTTGCTGGTTGACTCATTTTTGAAATTAGTGTAATAAGCATATGATTAATCTGTTTAAATAATTTACCGTCTTAAAAAAAGGATCTTACGGCCCGACAGATATCATCTTTAATAATATGCCAATAGTCTTGAAAAAAAGCCGCTCCGAAGCCGTCAGGCCCTGGAATTTTAAACTTGTCTATTTGGAAAAGAGCTTCCTTTATTTCTGTTTCATGAATGGGCTGTAATAAACTTTGATTATCTTCAACAGTGACTAAATTAAGTATTTCCATATCAGTATTAGAGGTGCCTGCCTGAGTTGATTTAAACCTAGCAGTGAAGTCAGTGATAAACATTTTTTCAATTTGTGCAGAGTCATCAATCCAAACTCCCGAATTATCCTTAACTTTCGTAATCTTGCTTTGTGTCTTTCTTGCCTTCATAAACTGATGGAAATATCGGGAGTTTCTATTGCCGTTTACCAGCCAATCTTTTCTTGCAAACTTCCCCCAATATTTTTGGTTAGAGAGATGCATCTTTTTCCGTTGCTTTATAAGTCTGTAGTGCCAGTTATTTAATCGAGCACTATTTGGCTCATGGACTAACTTGGCTTCAATATGTAGAAGCTGTTCCGTATTCTTTTCTAACTTATGCTTAAAATTTCCAAAAGTATGCTTACTCCACGATTTGAGGTCCAATTTGGTTTTTTTCAGTTTCTGTACTAACTGATACATAAAAGTGCTTTGCACTCTCGTTCTCCAATTTTGTTTGACAATATTGTGCGTTTCGTGGTAGTGAACCCAGGAGTTTTGGTATTTGAAATTCGTGCCCCTTCGAGGCGGATGCGCTGGCTTCGTATTGAGCAGCACAAAAGCATAATCGGAGCATGTAAAGGGGCAATTATTGATTACGTAGGAGGGAAATAGTTGCGCACAGTCCTCCCTTAGCAGAACTCTATCAAGTTTTTCATAAACGAGTTGACCGCACACGATTTTTTTCCAAATGAACACCCGCCCTTGGACATTATCATCAATGCTTCGAGTGTAATTCAAAAAATCATTAAAGTGTCGTGTTCGAGAACTAGTTAAAGGAGCACCACCAATCTTATCAGAAGAACACAACATTTCATTAAAATCCCCCATTAGACACCACGGTAAGGTAATGGAGTTGCTGAGCTGATTAAAATTGTTCCAGAAAACGTCTTTATCTCTTTCCTGCGCAGGAGCATAAACTGCTGTCAAAAAAAATTGTTTACTACTGTCTTTGTCGATAACATGACAATGGATTACCCTATTGTCTTTTGCTACGACATTAAGACCGACATTAACGGACTTCCACAGACACCAAATTCCCCCACCGTGATTGACCGTTGGTATTGTATCGTACTATAAAAATCCCAAATGCCTTATAATTAATTCCGTATTCTGTTCATTAACCAGAGTTTCAAGTAGAAACAAAATGCCTGACTTAATAGTACGATTAATAAATGCTATTTCCTGTCTCAATTGGTACTTTTTTGCACCTTAAACATTCCAACAAATGACTTTCATGAAAAACGAGGATGAATAAAGCTGCTCCAGTGTAGAAAGCGTTCATGCTGTATCATTTGATCCATAGAATCTATCGGTAAGATGGCCTTGGGAAGCGATAAAACTTAATTCCACTCACCAGTAAAAATGTCAGAAAAATAATAATTTCACACATCAAAAGGTCAGAGGCAACAATTACCCCGTTCATCCCTGTAAAAATACAAGCAGCGAGAATACAAGTAAACTGTGCAGTGGAAAAAATAAGAGTTCTCTGGCCACGTCACAATTGATATTTGTTAGCACCTTGTACATTCCAATAAATGACTCACAAAAAAACGATTTTCAAGAAAACCGTGCCAGTTCCCAGGCCGTTCCTCTTGTGACATTTGATCCATGGGATCAGCCGGTGAAATGGCCTTGGGAAAGAAGCGACAAGGCTTAATTCCACTCACCAGTAGAATTTTCAGAAAAAAACATAGACAATACATACAATAAAAGTTCAGAGGTAACAATTAGCGCACACATCTTTTGTAAGATATAAAAAAATAGAAGACAAGAATATTGCCCAAATGCGTGAATCCAAAAGATAATATTTCCCATCTGGCCCCAGAAGATGGCATTGGTGAAAGCGATGAGGACTGCAATCCAGCATACATGAACTGGATATGGGAGCGCAGGCAAGAGACAGAGAGAAGACCATAGAAACTCGTAACCTGTGTCAACAAAAAATGTAGAGAACAAAGTACACAGCATTGACAAGGAAGATAATCACCAGGCAGAACCACTCCTTTTCAAACGTTAGAGCTAGCCAATGAAAAAGCCAATTAGGAGCCTCATTTAACAACAGATTCATGTTGCTATCATCCTGGACTTGTCTTCAAAATGGCCAAGTTGAGGTACAGTCAAGTCGCCAAGGAGGCCCCATCCTGGCATCATAGAAGTTAATCTCGGGGACACGGCTATGAAACCAAAACAGAAATGGGGATGAGTAGCGGACAAAGGAAATGGCGCACCAAGAGGGGCCCATCCGTGGCCGGTGCTGCAGCCTACCAAAGAAGGGGTGGCAAGCATCCAGCATGGATCGACTGGCCAAAAACCATTTCAAACCCACCATGTCAGAATAAACTCTTGCCATTAAAAACGTAATAGCACACATACAAATCCATACCAACTGAAGAAAGCTGAGACAGAGAGAAAACCATAGAAGCCCACAAGCTGGGTCAATACAAATTGCGAAGCACAAGCATACAGCATCCAAGAAAAGGAAAGCAACTATACAGAACCAATCCTTGTCAGGCAAAAAGACCTGCAGCCAGCGCAAAAACGACTTCGAAGAGATTAGATTATCTGAATTTAGATCAAAGCAGCACACAGACGACACATACGTAAATAACGACAAGCACAAGGGCCACCAGACCATTACAAAAATAGCTATTATGATTTCAAAAATGGGCATTCCTAGTAGAGCACATTGAATATTCTTGTTAGCGCTCTGTAAACTATCCCAGCGCCAGTTGAAACGTGAACATAACATCCTGCAGGTGAACATAAATACACCTCCAACTGCAAAAGAAACGAAATCCATCTCGAAAAAGCACTGCATCTTCACACCACAGCCAGCAACCAGAGAACTATTAGTCTCATTACCATGGTCCACTGGATGCAAACAAATTGACATAAATAGAAGACAGATGGGCAAAAGGAAAAGGCTGGTAAAGTAGTTAAAATTAAATTCATGGTGAAGTATACTTTTTGTAATATCCCATGGTGCATCCCATCTCATGTTCTCAGCAACCAAGCAACATATCTCAACTATCTTCAAGACATTCAACCAGCCCACGAACCAAACAGAGTAAAATCGAGCTAGGAACAGTGCATATGTAATCCAAAAATGGAGAGATTTATGGACGAACATCATAGAAACCATGATGAAGAAGGCAAGTGAGCCAGGAGCACACCGCAGGGGCAGCAAGGAAACTTTCCTAAGGCCATTTACTACGGTATTCGGTGAAGACAAAGTCGAAGAGGACGGTTCGTGCATAATCACACAGATCGGGAAAGAAACTAGAAATAACTGGGCAAATTGAACAAAATCCATAGAAAAGAGTCTGATAAAATGAGAGTTCCAGTTATAGGGTCGGATTTAACTAGATAAATAAGAGAATTAAGTACAGGGGTTTGGGGCTCAAGTGAATTACCTGGAGATTGCTTGAACAGAATAGAGGAAGGTAGAATACCTTAAGGCTGTCGCTAGTCATGATACCCTCCTTCTCGCACATTAAGGTCGAAGCTTCAACTCTGAAGTAATTTGGCAGTGTCGACTTTTGTTTCTTCAATTGCTGCACGGCAGGACAAAAACACCAGCGTGTGTTCTGGAAAGCAGATATCTTGTTTCGGTATGCAGATCTAAGAACATCATCAAGAGGGTCGAGGATAGTCTGAAGTGAGTGCTCGAACCCAGAATTTCGGATCTGCCAAGGCAGATCTTCGATTTCGGCCTGTCAAAGAGCAACCCAGAACAAGAAAGAAGTGCAGAAGGGGTGGAGCATTCATCAGAAGGAAATACCGCAGGATGCTGAGAGGAGAACAAACCAACACAAAAAAGAGGCAAGGATCGAAGGAAGGGATCTGGAGGCTTAGCTTCAAGTAAGCTCATGGAGGAGGATGGCGGCGCAAGGTCGAAGAAAACCTAGAGAGCTTGAGCTCTCCCTTTATCTCACTACTAGGAGGATACTACCCCCCAAGTTAATCCCACATTCTCGCCCTGAAAACCTCCACACACTTGAGTCCCCCACTCGCAAAGACGCAGACCCAAGCCAAGTCATCAAAACTAGGTTACTAATACCATTATCTGCAGAGTTTCAGTTTTTGAAACTCTAACCTGTCATGTCAGTAAAAGTTTCACAATTTTAGAACTTATATTTCATCACTTCTCCAATAAATAGAACTCAATTTTAATTATTCAATAAAAATATTTGTCATGAACCTACTTTATAACACACAACCTACTTTTTAAATTATTTAAAAATTATATATTATTTCAAAAAAAAGAAAAACAAAAAAAATAATAAAAAATACCAAAAGTGACACAGGAGGGGGACCGCACAGGCGTGTTGACATGCATGCCCCCCTCAATTCCCCCTGCTGCCAGCATTTCATTGCCATGCAAATGACACGCGGGCTCCATGTTTTCCATGCGAGGCAACCACTGACAATGCTCTAATATTGAGCTGGAAAGGGTAATTAGACAAATCCTTAGCATAAAGGTATCATGTGCATTCTCCATCATTTTTTTGTAAATAAACTTCAAGGAAAAACAAGAAGAGCCTCACGCTCTAGAGAGAGAAAAAAGAGAGAAACTCTAGACCTGGCAAACGGGTCATTCGATTCGGAGACAGGTCGGGTTAAATTTTGCTTAGGTCATATTCCGGGTCAAGCGACATTTCCGAGTCAGTTCGCTTTGGATCAGGTCAACTTCGGCTCGGGTTAACTTTGGGCCAATCGATTTTTAGTCAATATGCTTGTCATGCAAAAATAATCAATTTTGTCCGAAATTTTGAGTCGAGTATGATTTGATTCGAGTTAGTTCGGGTTTCGGATCCACTTTTAGGTGAGCATATTTCTAATATCAAGTCGAGCATGAATCCGGGTCATTTGCTTCAGGTTTCGGGCCTTGGATTTCGGGTCTCATGTCATTTTGTTGGGTAAAAGGTAAAGTATATTACTAATCACCAAAACATACACATTGGTTTAGTGACCCAGGCATACCCGAGTAATAACAACAATCACTACAATCCCAGTAGAGTAAAACCCTCAGTCTATTCTTAAACAATCTTCCACATTCTATTTTGATAGTAAATATATCTCTGTGAGTGTTGTGGTATACTCTTCTATTTCGTTCAATCCAACATGTTGTTTATCTCGAGTCCCTGTAGCTCAGTCTCAGGTTATTTTTGCCAGGTCTAAAAAACTCCCAAATTCTTAATTAGTTACATTGAACAAACAGAGATATAAATCTTATATTTACGTCGCAGATAGATACTATGATTATTTTTTTTTCCTAATCTGTTTTCCAACGAAAGTTCAAAATAATGTCAATAATGAAACTTAAAAGTCGTTTTGTGGGTCTCTTGGATTCAGCCTCTCTACAAGCAGAGATGCAGGTAGAGGTAAGGTTGTTTACATCTAGATCTCTCCAAATTCCGCAAAAATAAAACCCACAATAGGAGGTGGTGGGGGTGTTGTTATAATGAAACTTAAAAATCATCTTAAAAATGCGCACCAACTATGGATTCCACCCCATTTGCCTGACTAGAAATATAACTCTTAACTCAAAAACACCGCGTACGAACCAACCCCCCCCCCCCCAAAAAAAAAATCAACAATAAATAAAAAATTGTTACTACTGAAAAGCTCTTATCAATACTACCTCAAAAGTTATACATAGGTACAGTGCAGCTCGATCAGCACTGATGATTCTGAATTCTACGAAGTACAAGAGATTGACATGCAAAATCATGAAAAATGGGAAAGACAGAAATTTAAGCCCATATAAGTACCATCGTTTAGGGCGATAGGCCATCTTGCTTAAAGTTCTAAACCAAACAGCGTGCATCAACAAGATCCAGGACACAAAACTCCAGCAGAGGACCAGGATGCAGATACATTGTGAGACGAACAGGGATGGTAATACCATACACGAAGATCCAACCCCTGGTGGTATTGTTCTACATAACGCAACACAATCAGTACACCACGATCACCAAGCACTCCCATCTACAGACATGCCTCTCATCCTCAATCAAATTCTTCTGCTGATAACATCTTCACTACACAGATGAAACTCAAATGATATACAGGGAAAGCTTTCATTCGTCAAGTTTGGAAAATATGATTGTTTACCACCTGTCAGAAGAGTCGTAGTTTCAGTAAAAAATTACCACATTAGGAAGTGCAGAGCCAAAATCATTGACAAATAATAAAAACCAACGTTAATGACGCTGTATGGGTTTTTAGCAGGCAACATAACAGTTTTGCACCAGTATGTGATACTGGATTCTGTAAGTACTTACATATAAAACATGAAACTTTAAATGACCTTCAAAAAATTGATTAACTTAGAATGTTGCACCATTACAGTATGGTATGTTACCATTTTCCGGTCACTACAGTGCATACAAACCATACCCGGCAGAAATAGTACAGTATTACGTAACAATGATGTGACATATGACACTGTGGCAGAAGAGACATAATACGAACGTAAGAATCTACTTCTCCAACTCCCAACCTCCCACTCTGTTTCCAGGATCATAATTTGTGAAAAGTCGGAACTCATTCCCAAGCTTGCTGGTATGCTGAGGCCGGAAACCACAGGGATGCAAACCTAAGAGCGTCGCAGCCTTATCTTTCTGTACTGCCCCTGTATGGAAAATTTCATAATCAATGATGTATGTCAGTAAACACAAATAGGGAACTTGATTCCATCATTGCAGATTTCAGTCTGCTCTACACATTCTAACCTGCAATACCAATAACATAGCATTTCAAAGTTTATCAAGTAGCGTTGTGCACTTCTTGACACCATTAATGCCCTAGCTAATCGCTATGAGAGAAGATGTAATACTTGTTTTCACCCAAAAAGCTATGCAACTGGAATAAGAGATTGCAGTCAAATGCACATTTTGGATAGCGGATTATCGCCACGTTTCATAGGAGGACAAAGATTGTAAATTGCAATACTGAAATGTCATCAGTGCTTACCAGTAAGAAGAAGCACTAAAGATTTTCCAGGCTGCGCAAGAAAGGCTATTGTTTGAGCCACTTTCTCTAAACACTCCCCACTCTGTCACAAAAGAGATGAAGAAGATCAGCACATCATCATCACATTTGAAATTATGGCCGATGAATAAGATAGACAGATAAAGGATACTTTGGCATTTGAAACACACAGAATAAAGAAATAATGTCAGCATATCTGAGAAAAAGCATAACACCAGAGAAAGATAAAAATACGCTATTTTGAACTAACTTCAACAGAAACAAGATCAGTAGAGAATGCAGAAAAACAACATGCAACAAGTCACAGTCAAACTTGCAAAAACTCAATTCTTACCACGTATGGAGGATCTGAAACTATAATCTGGTAAGCATGCTTCATTGCTTGAGGCAACTCTTCTGGTAGGTTGTAGTCATAGAATGTAAAATCACTTCCATACTGCTCAAAACGTCTGTCATATTCAAAAAGTTGCGCACGCACATCTGGATACATCTTCTGAAGTTCCCAACACAACAATTATGCAAAGATTAGATGCCAAAGTAAGGCTCAATGCTCCAGGAGATCAACCCAGAACTACCACAGAGGGAAGAAATGACTTTCAGAAAAAGTCTACAAACAGGAGCCCACTCCATCTCAATAATAGTTTATCACATATTTATAAGTAACACTTTCAAGGTAGCAGAATCCACTCTATGCTGTATAAGTGAAAATCAAGAAAACCAAACCTAGAGTTAAAGAATAGCAAACAAGAAAAAAAGCCCCCAAGGTGAAGATTCCGACCCCTCTTGCCCTCATGTGACTATCGAGTATTGACCACCTTAACCCTCCAATCCTAGTGGGTCTAGGCAAGACGCACGCAGACAAACAAGAAAGAAGTGCTAGATGATATTATACAGATTTTTCCTTCTAGTGGCCTCACATTCAAAGAGATCATGAAACTAGAGAAATCATAAATTAGGCTTCAGTCATGCCCCTGGGGGGTTAACCTAGAATGTGTGAATTTAACCATCCAAAAAAAGGCTTTATTCTGTCATTTTGACTACTCGCTATCCTCTAGGCTCAAGCATCCATGTCAGAGATATGGTGCTCCAAATGTGACAAAGAATACTTAACGCTTCATTATTGATCCAAGAAGATGCAAAATATTCAAAAATGATTGATCCTGACCCAGGAAACACTCCTGCATATAATACCAGTTGCCGAAGTAAGGAGCACCCGGGTTCCTAGAGGTGCATAAAGATAAATGAAGTACCAGAACTCTAGTGTACTCAGAATTAGTTCCACTGTAAGAGATACCCCCATGACTACTACACCATCTGTTCAAACGAACTGCACATATGCCTTCGAAGGTGAAGAAGACCAATGCATTTTTGCAATCTAGGAGCAAGACCGATCAGAAGTACAAAGGTATGACAGAGATCTAAGCATAGCTATTCTTACTTGGTTCATAATTATCATTTACCACTTACGCCAATAATTCAATGTACAACTATCTAGATCCAACCCAAATGCTCATGCATCCCGTAATCCGCATTCCTGTTCAAGACAAACCTTCTACAGCAATCTTGATCAGGCCACCTGAACCAAACTAAGTCTATATAGTGAACTACGTCCCATAATTATCCATTATCTACATGATTTCGAATGGTAAGAAATGACAAAGAATGTTCTGTCATATTTACAGTTCCCTATGACACCATACCATCAAAGTTGCATGATTAAATTAACAAGTTTAGTCTTAATCCTCAAAAATAAATTAACAGCCAGCAAACTTTCCAATCATCAAAAATATCCTATCCCCTTTCTTCCTTGACCCCATTAACTAACTGCTACTTTCTTGGTGTACCAGAGGCGCATAGATCAAGGCACGCAGGGTTTAAAACAGGGTCTTTGGTAAGAACTTCTGATAACTTTACCAACTATGCTAGTTGGAACCCACATCAACTACAAAAAGTGACAAGTTTGATTTCAATAAACTATAACCCGAAAAATCTAATGCCTCTGATCACTTCATTATTTGCCCCAAAGTTCGCAACGAGAAAACCAGCACTTCCATATCAACAGAAAATTATGACATTTATATTTCGATAGCCTGCTAATCCTTTCTCATCCATTTCATGAACTACTCCCATCAAAAACAACACTCCACGCTTATTGAAACTCGAATTTAAAATTCGACAATCACTCATCCAAAACCAAAATTATTCAAATCTACAATTATAAGAAGAACAAATAAATAAAACTGAAATCAAGACAATCTCACCTTAAGGTAAGCGAAGAGCGTAGGACAAGCAATGCAAGCAACAGAAGGAGGGGAATGAAGAGCATCATCAGAGAAGTGAGTGAGGAGAGAGGAAACTTCGTCAGCAACAGTCTGCGCTGTTTCAGGGGAATACCAGAACTGGCTGAGACGCCAATCTTCAGGTAACAGCTGCACTGCTTCTTTTCCTTCACTTTCTCTCTCCATTGGTGCTGCTGAGGACGTCTGCTCGGCAAGGAACTCTCGGAGAGCCGCAAGAGCGTAGGGGCTGAGCTTAGGAAGGTCATCGTCTCCTTCTTCTTCTTCTCTGTCTTGAAGAGCATCAGCAGGTTTGGTGTCCGCCATTGAAGAAACTTGAGTTTCAGTGCCGTGCGTTTCACCCATCATTTCGGCGAAGAACTAACAGAGAGAGAGAGAGAGAGAGACAGACCGAGAGAGAGAGCGGGGAGAGCTGAGAGCGGTCTGGAGTCTAAACTACCCTCACCTGGGCTGATCGATTAGGGCTTTCCAAAGGAAAAATGTCCAAAAAGTATGGCCTAAGGCCTGTGCTTTTCATTAGTGTTTTTCAATTTATCAATTTTAATTTATTTTAATTTATTTTAATCTATTTTAAAAAATATTAATTTCAACTCACTTCAACCAACTCTAACCCACTTTCTAACAAACTTTTATTTTTACTATTTTACCCATCATATAAAAAATATACTCACTTCAACCCATTTCAACAAAAAATACGCACTTCAACTCATTTCAACAAAAAATACTCACTTTAACTCACTTTAACCTACTTCAACTAAATTTATCCTTTTACCACCTCCAATTTGCCAACAAACAAAACATGCCCTAAATAGGGGATTTTGAGGTCGTTTTAGGACATTTAAATGTTATTTTGTGTGGATTTATCATTGATAACTTTTTTGAGTTGGCAAAAGTTATTTAATATCAAATGACGAAATTTTTATCCATCTTTCTCATGTATCTCATCTCCTGACTTCACCACCTGCAGGCCCTAATAGTATCAACTTTAGAAGAGAGAAAAAAAAGTAAACACATCCCCAAAACAAAAAATTGGGACAAATGAGCTACAGCCAAAACCCCTTTTCTGCAGGAGTAAAGAGGAGAAACAGAGGGGGCTTGGCCCCTTTTTTGTTTGACATCTTGTTTTTAAGACCTTAGTGGAATATAAATTAGCAATTTACAATTAAAATTAAGTTTGTAAATTTTTGAGTATAATATTTACTTGTAAATTAAAAGTGAGCCTATGTGAGCCTATGTTTTGGGGGTTTTTTCTATGTATAAATTGAGTACAGTATTCACTTGTAAATTAAAATTGAAGTTTCTTTTTGGTGTGTGCAAATTGACTGCATTATCCGTTTTCTCAAAAACATTACTTACACACAAAAACATTTTCTTTTAGAAAAAAACTCTTATGCAATTTACTTAAGTTGAACTTCTTGTTACAACAATAATATTTAGGACAAAATAATTACTCTATTTAAGACTAAAATTTTATGAATTATAAATTGATTGATTAAGTACAACAAACATTAATGGTTCTACTTAAATATGAATATAATTAATAATGTATAATTTGAACTTGCTTTTCCCTCCTTTTAGTACTCATTAACACATAGCCTTTAAATGAAAAATAATAAATTTTTAGGTATATGATCACAAATCATCATATGTACGATAATGAGAAACTAAAATATAGTATTTAGTTATTTGGAAATCATATTTAATAGTTCCGTTCATAATTTTGACACTTAATTATTTGAAAGTCATATTAAATAATTTCTTTAAGTAATTTATAGATAATGTTTTTTCTCTTATTGTTTTTGTGGAGGGGGTCCCAAAGAAAGAAATCAAAATATCATAGTTTTACCATTTATGATTTAGGGTTTATGGATCAAGGGTAGGAAGCATTGAATGTTCAACAAGAGTTTAGGGTTTTTTTTTTTATTGTACATTGTAACTCTAAACTCTTAAACCTCAAACCACAAAAAGTGGAATCCTAAACTTTACACCTTGTTCCTTGAACCTTAGGATAGATTACTAAAGCATAAGCCTTAAAATTTAAACCCTAAACCCCAAATACTTTCTTACCATATGTTGAGTAAGCCTAAACACTAAACTGAGACTCATAAACCCTAAAACCTAACCTGAAACTTCAGACTCTAAAGTTTAGGGCCTTACGCCATAGGGTTCTCGTATGTCGACCTGTTCAATTTTAAAGAGTATTTCAATAAATTCGAATGGTTTTAGGTTCAAACTTCTATAGTTAACATTTTAGGAATTAACATTTAGAGTGAGTGTTTGGGATTCAGGGTCTAAGAGCTTAGCATTTAGGGTTTAGGTTGTAAGGTGTAGCATTTAGGATATTAGGGTTTTAGAGTTTGGGGTTTAGGGTTTGGGTTTAGTGTTTAGGGTTAAAGTTAGTAGTTAGAGTCTTGATTAACATTGCTCATTACATATATAATAATTTATATATGCTAATTCAAAAATGCACACACAAAAACTTGGGATAACATTAGAAGATCTTTGGGATATGCATGGGGTCATACAAAGTTTGTTTTAAAAATAAAAAAAGATGAGACAAAATGAAGACCGATGGCAAAATTAGCTACTTAGGACTAAGACTGTCTATTATGATAAAAATGAAGAGGACACTATTGCTTCAAATACTTTATTTGTGATGTATGATGCTATAAAAATTATGATAGTATGATAACTTTAGGTTTGGCTCTTTAAATATCAAGGTTTAGGCTTTAGGGGTTACCTTTTGTGGTTTATGGTTTGGTGTATATGATGTATACTTTAAGGTTTAGGGATTACGGTTAAATATTTAGGATCTAGGGTTAATGAAAATTCTGACTACTAACCCTAGACCTAAACAATAACCCTAAATCCTAAACTCTTGAGTCATAGAATTAATACCATATACATTCAAACTTAAAATTTAGGGTTTGGGATTTAGGATCTAAGAGTTTAGGGTTTAGGGTTTAGGGCAATAACCCTAGGGTTCTAAAGTTTAGGGTTTAGGGTTTAGGGTTTGTGTTTATTGTTTGGGGTTTAGACTTAGTAGTTAGAGTCTTAGTTGATGTTGCTAGCATCATATATGATAATTCACACACTCTAACTCGAGAATGTATGCACAATATCTTGGGACAACTTGAAAAGTTCTTTAGGATATGCATGTGGTCAGACAAGGTTTAGGATTTTAGGTTTAGTGTTTGGGTTTTAGGTTCAATTTTAGAGTGTTGGTTAATGTTGCTCATAATATTCGCAACAATTTATACATGTTTACCCAAAAATGTATCTACAACTACCTTGGATAACTTGTGAGGATGTTCAGAATATAGATGGGGTTATATGGTGTTTGTTAAAAAAGTCAAGACGGGAGAAATGAAGATAAATGGGATCGCACACATCATAAATTTATATTGTTTCGTTCATAATTTAATATGTAATTATTTAAAATCGTATTAATTTTGCCATTTCTCTTCATTTTCTCTCATTGTTTTTACTTTAAAAAAAAAAATCCCATGTGACCCCATGCATGTCCTGAAGATCGTCTCAAGTTATCCCAGGTTGTTTTGTATATATTTTTGGGTTAGTATGTATGAATTATTATATATTTTATGAGCAACATCAACTAAGACTCTAACTACTAACTCTAAAACCTAAACACTAAACCCAACCCTAAACCCTAAACTCTGGAACCCTAGGATTAATATCGCGAAACCTAAAGCTTAGGGTATTATGTTAGGGTTTAAGTTTTAAGGTCTAGGGTTTTATGTTTGTGGTTCAAGAGTTTAAGACTTAGGGTTAGCACTTAAGTTTAGGGTTAGTAGTTAGAATAACCATGAATATTGAACTAAGTCCCCAAAGCTTAAACTCTACATCTTATACCCAAACCATAAACCGTAAAAGGCAAGCCCTAAACTCTAAGCCTTGATATTTAATTTCAATAGTTAAACAAACAAACCCTAAACCCTAAACTCTAAACTAAAGGTATCACATTATCCTAATTTTTATGACATTATGCGTTATAAATAAAATATTCGTAGCACTAGCATCTTCTTTATTTCTACTGTATAGATGCATGTTTTGAGTCCAGATTATCTAATTTTTCCGTTTCACTTCATTTCTCTCATCTTTTTTAAATGTTTTTTTTTAAAATAAACCTTGTATGAACCCATGTGTGTCCCGAATATCTTCTTAGGTTATCCCAGATTGTTGTTTGGGTTAGTATATATGAATTATTATATATGTTACTGTTAACCAAGACTCTAATTTCTAACTCTAAACCCTAAACAATAAACAACAAATCCTAAACCCTAAACTCTAGAACCTTAGGGTTAATAGCCTAAACCTAGAACCCTAAACCCACAATGCTTAGGCCCTTAATCCCAAACTTTAAGTTTTAAATGTTAATTGCTAAAGTCTTAACCACATAAACTTGAACCCAAAAAAAAAAAAAAATCAAGTATATTAAAGTAACCTTTAGAATTGACTTACTAAGGGATACTAGAATGCTAAGGTGAAAACCCCCAAACTTTAGAGTTTAGGGTTAGGTTTTAAGGCTTAAGAGTTTAAGTTTATTGTTTAATGAGTGCATTCCTGCTCGATTGATGACTATGAAGGCCACATTAGGAGCGTACAAACTAATTTAGTACAGAATTGTACGTCCTTGACTTTAAGCTTTAAGATCTAAGGTTTAGGGTATTAAGTTGATGGTTCAAGAGTTCAGGGCTTAGGGTTAACATTCAAGTTAAGGGTTAGTAGTTAGAATTTTTATAAACCCTTAATCCTAAATACCGAACCATAATCGCTGAAGCTTAAACTCTGTATCTCATACAGAAGCCCTAAACCGCAAAACATAAGCCCCAAACTCTAACCTTGACATGTGAAGAGTTGAAAAAACAAACCGTATACCCTGAACGCCAAACCTAAAGTTATCATACTATCCTAAGTTTTATGGTATCATGCATCACAAATAAAGTCTTTGGAGCACTATTATCCTCTTCATTTGTATCTTAATAGATGTTTTAACTGCTAATTACCTAATTTTTCCATTTCCCTTCATTTTCTATTGTCTTTTTTGTTTTCTTTTAACCAAACCCCGTATGACTTGATGCATATCCTGAAAATCTTTTTATGCTGTCTCAGGTTGTCATGTATACATTTCCTAGGTTAGTACATCTAAATTATTATATATGTCACGAGTAACGTAAACCAAGTATTTAACGACTAATTGTAAACCCTAAACAGATAAGCCTAAACCCTAAACACTAAACTTGGAAACCTAGGGCGCTAATACCCTAAATCCTAAGTCTTACGCCATAAACCGTAAACCCTAAACTTTTAGACCTTAAATCCCAAACCCCAAACTTTAAATGTTAATTCTTAAAACAGTAACTGCAAAAAGTTGAGCACAAAATTATCCAAATATATTGAGATACTCTTTACATGTGACTTACTCAATGGATACTAGAACCTACAGTGAAAGACCCTAAACTTTGGAGTTTATTGTCATGTTTTAGGGTTTAAGAGTCTAAGTTTAGTGCTTAATGAGTGCACTCCCCCACGATTGATGGCAATGAACACAACTTCAGGAGTGTACAAGCTAATTTAGTGCAGAATTGAGTGTCCTTGACTTTAGGGTTTAAGATTTAAGGTTTAGGGTATTAAGTCTATGGTTCAAGAGTTTTTGTAAACCCTTGAACCTAGATATTAAACCTGAATCCCTAAACCTTAAACGATATATCCTGTATGCCAAACCATAAACCACAAAAGATAAGCCTTATACCTTGAACCTTGATATTTGAAGAGTTAAACAAACAAACCCTAAACCCTATGATGAATGTCATATTTGCATAGGATTTCATAAGTATTTGGGAGTCATTTTAGGGAATTAATATGCTTAATTGTATGAATTATGCCTCTACTCCTATTATTATGCTTGGTTTCGCTTATTTTTAGAGTTTTTGAAGATTTTGACTTTGTGAGTCAAATTATGTGAGTGGAATGAGGATTATTGAGGCCTTGTGCATCAAAGAAGATAGCACAAGAGGCCTAAAGACACCCAACATGGTCAAATAGTGGCCAGAACTATAGTTCAGGGAGATCCAAGAGAAGCAACAAGTTAAACGAGGGAGAGCCATTAGGATAGAGGGCCCCACGGTCTGTCCATGATAGGTGCCATGATTCATGGCGGTCCCAATAGATTGACCACAGTCATCCCTGTTCCCCCGAGCATGCTAGCTTTCTTTATGGTTGTTCGTGTTCCATGCATGTGACGATTTTGCAGACTTCATTTCGCCATAAAAAGCTATTTTACTACTTCATTCATCTCTATTCCATTCTACTCTTCAACATCCATCATCTAGATTAGGATTTAGATTAGATTGGAAGAAGAGAGAATGAATTGAAGTGAAGATTTGCAAGAATTCCATCCCAAATTTGCAACAACGGTTCAAGCACAATCTTGGCTGGACATTTCTTTTCTCCTCTTGTTTTCTCTTTCCTCATTCTAGATTTATGTTTTGTAATTTTGATTATGATTTTGTTGGTTTGATTTTGGATTTATGCAAATGACAGTTCATTTCTCGATTTGTTGTTCATCTCTTTTGGCACCTCGGAATTGTTGGTTTGCCTTATTGAATCTTAGATGATTATTGTCCTATGAGAGATTTGGTCACTTTCTTGCATGTTTTGGTATTGGATGAAGAACTGAAAGGTAAAATTCGATACATGAACCTTAGGATTTGACTAGATTGTGCGATGTCTTGAGAACAAATTATCGATCGAGAGACCTAAAATGATAATCGTATGCTTAATGAATCTAAACAAATTGAAAGCCCTTGAAAAGTGGTAATTGGTTAGATTTAGGCATTTCACTTCACCTTGAAATAGGGTTATGATACTTCGATTATCGGTTTTAAAATAAGCAATTAAGGAAGAAGTGCTTGATTGATGCATAAATTGAGATATTGCTAATTTTGTATAATTTCTTGATTATTTATCAATTAGATTAGATAATAGATTAGTTTAGTTTTCATCTCAAAATTTTATCCGCTAAGCCTATCTTAAGGGGATAAAGCCCAGTAGATCAACCTAGTCCTTTTGGGAGATGACCTTGATTGCTACAACGCCACCATGCATTTGCAACCCTATCAAGTTTTTGGCCCCGTTGTCGGGGACCAATGTCGAATATTGGACTTTTTTCAATAGGTTTGACTAAGCATTTTGTTTTCTTTAACAAAAAAACCAAAAACATTGAAAATTACAAAAATAAAAATTTTGAGGAAAAAAACAACGACAATTTCCATTTTCCCCAATTCGAGCATGAATTATTCTGGAGGTAATTAAGCAATTAAATGTTTTTCTTACTCAATGTGGTTATTGTGTGGATAAATGGGAGATTTTAGACATTGTCGATGAGGGTGTGAATAGTAAAACCCTTGCTCTTATAGAGTATTGGGGTTTTCATGAGAAAAACGTTGATGAGGCATGGTATTTGCTTAAGTGCATTGCTTGGGATTCATTTGAATTTGAGAAGGCTGATTGTGTTTTTGGATATTTTTTGGTGATCCTATTGCCTTTTATGCTAGATCTTATTATGCTCCTTTTTAAATGACTTATATGATTCTTCTGATCATGCTATAAATTAGTGTCCTTATTATGCATGTTATGCTTAACCTAACTTTGCATCACCCATGGATAGTACTTATATTTTCTTGACCTGACCTAATTCATCCCTCCCTTTAGCTCAGTGTACAGGGCTCGAGATGGGTGATCCTTCTAGGGTTATTGCTAGGTTTAGTGTTATTGATGCATGTTTCGACTCCAAAGATACTTTAGATAATCTGCATGGTCTTTTTCCCCATTCCCCTTGGTCATTCACATGCTTTCCCTCTTTGTTCATTACCCTCTCCTCCCTTTGAGTATTACATTGATGTGTCCATTCATAATTCTATAATTTGTGATGCTAAAGTTGATTTGCGCTATGAGGACATGTCTTGTATGCATGGTGGGAATGTTGATAATTTTGTGTCCCTCGGTTACTTTAGTGGGTATAATGCTTTCCTTGATCCATATTGCATGTACCTGGTGGACAGGCCTAGAAAACCCGTGTGGAGCGATTTCTTCAATTTTGCTTTTGATTTTTCTATGGCGTAAGGTTTATTAAAGAGAGCTCTAACTTTCTTTTGTATATTCATCTTCATGGTCTCTTATAGCCAAGATTGTGAGCCCTATGCTGCGGTGTTTGACAAGCTTTTGCATGCTTTGACGACATCTGATTTGATGGGCCGTGTCTTGAAGTTGTGATGGAGTGGCTGATGCTCTATTTATCCTGTTTGCGAGGCGGCCTTAGCTTAGGTGTACTCAGCACCTAACTTGGTGACATCATTATATTTTGTTTCCCCTTTCCGTTCTCGTTCATTTCCTTTGAATAATAATGCTTTATCTAAGCATGGGGGTAAGGTTAGTTTCATGTTTTCCATTTTAGTTTTTAGTTTGCAAACTATTTAGAGCATGTAGGTTTAGGTTTCATTTCTTTTGCAATGTTGTGTTGTATTTTAGGTTTGTGTATATGATTACATGTAGAAATGGTGTGGATTGGTTTGAGATACCCTCCAATGATGATTGTTTAGGCTAAATAACCTTTACAAGCTTGAGTGACTTTTGATGTGTAATCCTTTTTGGTGCTAATATTTGTTAAGGTTTTATGAATATTTCTTGTTTTGTACTTGTCTTGGTTGAGAATTTTGTTATCCTTTAGAGTCTTTAGCATTAATGTTGGTACATGAGACTCATTTTATGAGTTTATTAGGACTTTGGTTGATATCCTGTAAGACGTTAAGCCTTCTTCAGACTAATTCATCATATAATAGAGGCATTCTTTGTTGTTGAACGTTTTAGCCACATAGCCAAATAGCCTACCTCTGTAGTACATGTTTTTCCCCTTTGCTAGCCCCTTTGAGCTTATATCCGTCTTTGTTGTGATCCCTTCATATTAGCCATTAGCTAAACACATAGTCTTACCTTTAAGCAAAGTCTATGGAGCATCACCTCATCTACGTAGTGAATGGTTTTGGGGGTAATTGAGTTTAAGATGGCTTTGGTATGTTAGTTTGTTGAGGAATTGGTGTCATTGAGCATTTGCTTTAGCTCCCTCTTATTTGGGTTGTGTATATATGTATTCAGTTGTGAGTTGATAGTTAGTGATCATGCCTTTCAATAATTAAAAATTTTATTTCCTTTCCCAAAGAAGAATAAAATTAAAAAAGAAAGAAAACAATCGTGTTGAAAATAAGAGAAAAGAAAGGAATGAAATAAGAACAAAGTGAATAAGTGATTGGCATTGGGCATTTACATAGATTGAGTTCCTTTCTTTGTTAACTCATTTCTAATGTAGAATAAGCAAGAAGGAATGTAAACTGGAGCAAACAATCAAGCTGCCCAAGCAAGTTTGATCTAAACTGAACTGAAATAAACTGAACTTGTTCTTGGATATAGTTACACCACCAAGACAAATCCAGCACCCTTGGAGTTAATCTGGATATAGACACACCACCAGATTAGCAGCCAAGATTCACTAGGACACCACTTGTAATGATCACTTACAGGATAGCTAGAGAGAGTTTTGAGAGAAAAGGAGCTATGCTTAACTTCATATATTCATCAACTGACTTCTTGCAACTGAAAATGAGGCCTTTATACTCAGCCTTGCACTCCCTCTCAATGACTAAAACTGGAATAACAGTAGCTAACTAAAAACAGAAAGCAAATTTAAACAAAAGTAGCCTAAAATAGCAGCTCTAACCTAATCTTTGACATCTAATATCATTGCTAATCTCCATTACTGGGGTGTCAAGCATTTGTAGCATCCAAGTACTACTAACAATGGTCTTAAGGAGCTAAATACAGCTAATAATTAGGTGATTAGCCCTGGTAGTCGGTAAGTACAGTAGCTAGGTGTCCATTGGATCAAAGGGTATTTCCTTTGACTTTGTTGTGGTTAATAGCTGATGCTAGGTGATCTGCCTTTGCTACTTTAGGGCCTTTCTTAATAATATTTTAGGCACCTTTTTATGCCCTTAAATGTTCCCAAGCTTGCTGTTACAAACGAGTCAAAAGTGGCTATTCAAAATACTGTAAGACTGGACTGAAACTGGGTAGTTCATGGCTGATCTGGCTGAGCTAGCAGACAGGGCCAATGCTTTGCCAGCAAACAGTGGGGCAACTTGTATCATTTATTAGCTAAAAATTAAGCTAGCAATTGAGCAAAGCTACTCCCCAAAAGAGGCTTGGAGTAAATAACATATGTTGGACTGGTAGGGTTTGCTTATCAAAACACTACAATCTGAGCCTTGATTCATGAATTGAAGGACTAAGGCTTGAGCATTCTGGCTAAAATTAGTTTAAGTGGAGGGATCTCATTAAATTTCCCACTTAATTCATGGAGGATATTTATTGTGTTTTTGGAGTTTGAAGTGTTGGTAAACATTTTGTTTCTTGGTGCCTTGTTGGTTGCTCCTTAGTCATTTGGCCTGTAGCTCCACATTGCATAAATTTATTAGTCCACTCCTTTCCTTTAACCCTTTTAGCCTATGTTACAACCCATGTAAAGTCCTCTTGATTGTCCTATACACATTACATTCTTGGTGGTGGAGAATTTGAGAGTCTTTGTAAGCATATGATAGATTACATCTTTGAAATAAGTCTTGAGTAAACCTATGCTATATTTTAAATACATGAGTGGAAGTGATTCATATTTTCTAAAAAAGTGAGGCTCTACCAGTTTGTTTAGCTCTACAATTTCATGTGTTTGTATGATATACTTTGTGGTTTCTTGGGGGTGATTAAGTTTGATATCTGACTTGTGGTTGTTTATTTCTTTGAAAATATATACCTTCTCCTAATTTTGAAATATATTATGCTCTACTTGGGGTTGTCATTGATTGACATTCATGTTGTGATGAGCTATGAGTTGCCTACTTTAAACAGGTTGTTATGTTTATGAGTCCTAGATGCATTTTCCCTTGTTGGTTTTCTCTAGTGTTTGCTTGAGAACAAGAAAATGTTTAAGCATGGGGAAGTGATAAATGTCATATTCGCATAGGATTTTATAAGTGTTTGGGAGTCATTTTAGGGGATTAATATGCTTAATTGTATGATTTATGCCCCTATTGCTACTATTACACTTAGTTTCGCTTGTTTTGAGAGTTTTTGCAAATTTTGACTTTATGAGCCAAGTTATGTGAGTAGAATGAGGATTTTTGAGGCCCTATGGATCAAAAAAGATAGTACAAAATGCACAAAGGTACCCAAGACAGTCAAACCGTGGCCAGCACAATGGTCTAGGGAAATATAAGAGAAGCAACAAGCCAAACAAGGGAGAGCCACCAGGACAGGGGGCCCCATGGTCTGTCTATGGTGAGGGCTGCTGTCCATGTTTGCCCCCATGGACTGGCCGTGGTCGGCCTGTTCTCCCGAGCTCGCTAGTTTTCTTTGTGGCTGTTGGTGTCCTATGCATGTGGCGGTTGGTGTCCTATGCATGTGGCGGTTTTGCAAACTTCATTTCTGCTATAAAAAGCCACTTTATTGCTTCATGCATTTCTATTCCATTCTAGTCTTCAACATCCATCATCCAGATTAGGATACAGGTTAGATTAGAGGAAGAAAGAGTGAATTGAAGTGAAGATTTATAAGGATTCCATCTTGGGTTTGCAACAACAGTACAAGCGCGATCTTGGTTGAGCATTTTTTTTCTCTTCTCTTCTCTTCTTTTTTATCATTTTATATTTATGTTTTGTAATTTTGAGTGTAATTTTGTTGTTTTGATTTTGGATTTATGCAAATAATAGTTAATTTCTTGATTTGTTATTTGTCTCTTTTGGTACCTTGGAATTGTTAGATTGTTTTATCGAATCTTAGTTGATTATTACCCTGTGAGAGATTTGATCATTTTCTTATATATTTTGTGTATTGGATGAATACTGAAAGGTGAAATTCGGTACTTGGACCCAAGTATTTGACTTAATTGTGTGGTATCTTGAGAGAGAATTACCGATTGGGAGAACCTAAAATGATAATCATGTGCTTAATGAATCTTAAAAAATCGAGAGACCTTGAAAGAGGGTTATGATACTTCGATTATCGGTTTTCAAACAACCAATTGATAAAGAAGTGCTTGATTGATACATGAATTGAGAGATTGCTAGTTTTGTATAATTCCTTGACTATTTATCCATTAGATTAGATAATAGATTAGTTTAGTGTGAATCTCAAATTTTGATTTACTTAACTTATCTTAAGAGGATAAAGCCCAGTAAATAAATCTAGTCCTTGTGGGAGACGACCTTGATTGCTACAATGCCACCGTGCGCTTACGGCCCTATCACCCTAAATGCTAAACCTAAAGTCATCATACTGTTCTAATTTTTATGGCATCATATGTTACAAATAAAGTATTTGAAGTACTAGTATGCTCTTCATTTGTATTGTAATAGACATTCTGAAAGTTGATTGCCTAATTTTGCCATTTTTCTTCCTTTTCTTGTCTTTTTTGCTCTTTTTTTAAAAACTAAAACCTCATATGACCCGGTGTATATCCCAAAGCTCTTTTTAGGTTATCCTGGGTTGTTGTGTATACATTTTTAGGCTAGCATGTATGAATTATTATAGGATATGTGTACTTGACAATTCATTATTGTTTTAATTGAAACACTATGTGTTAATGAGCAACAAAAGGGGGGACAAAGCAAGTTCAAATTATACATTATTAATTATATTCTTACTTAAATAGAACAAGTAATCTTGTATGTAATTAATTAATTTTTAATAGTCATAAACTTTAGTTTTAAATAGAGTAATTATTGGATCCTAAATATTATTATTGTTCTAAAAATAAGTTTAATTTAAGTAAATTGCATTGGAGTTGTTCACTAATGCATTCATTCAGAAATTAAATCTCTTTGTAATCAAAATCAGCATGAGTTTGACAAAGATTTCAAAATGAGTGCAACAAGGGTAATAGGAACTAGGTGTAGATCATAACTGGTGCAGCGAGCAGGGCGGTAGTGAAAGCCCTAAAGATCAGGGGTTTGCTCGCTGGAATTACCTACTCCACACTCTCTGCAAGTGCCTCATGAACAAGCTCAAGTCATACTTGTTTTCTCTGTCCTCCTCCTCGGCCCCTTAGATGTGGAAGGCCAACATCATGAAGATTGAGAATTCAATAAAGAAGGTCATGGAGCTCAACTGCTATGGCCCTTCTACTCTTCGATTTTAATCTACGCCTTCTATCTTTTGGATTTGTATCTTCATCATGAAGCAGTGCATTCGTTATACCTCTCATTTTCCCAATGTCAATTTTGGGACTGCGGGCTTAGAGATTCCCCATTAATTGGTTTTAAAAATTTTATTTATGACAATTATAATTAAATACTACTAGTATTACTCTGATTTACATGAGCTTGAATGATCTATACAGAGAGATGGAGGAAAGATAGAGAACAATTAGTTCCTTGGTGATCTCTAAAGGCCTTGTTCCTCCATTCTTGTCCAATTTTCATAACTATGATTTTAGAGAGAGAAATAGAAGAGAACGACGCACACACACACAGAGAGAAACGGGGGGAGAGAGAGTAAGGGAGGGGGAGCAAAGGTGTTAGAGTAGCAGACTAAGTCATAAGGGTGGGAAACTAGAGGGATAAATTAGGCAGATTAGTTTTCTACTTCACTGTTCAGCACGCTATGGGCCCCATCTAACTTAACACTTGTTAGTCTAATAAAAATCTTATAGTCCCATGCAAATTAGGGCAACACTACAATGGCATTATCCCTTTGGAAATATGTCTCTATTGGCTTGGTAACTTCACCAGTGTTCGTTAAATACATGCTTTACCTGATTTTAAAAAGTGGATGAAAAACGAAAAAAAGGGTGAGTTAGACGACGAGTTAATTAATGAATTGATTAAGTTAGATTTTCATAATGTTATTATGGGTATGATGGCATCTCTAAAATGTTATAGAAAAATTAAATTTTGTTAACTAAGTTGTAATTATATTTCATTATTTTAGATGACCATCTCTTATCAGATTCACTCTATGTAATAACATATTCGATCTAATTATGATGATGCGGTGGGTACTGACAAGAAACACAATTTGATAGGTTGCTAGATGCTCCAAAATGACAATTGTAGTGCAAGGGAAACCAGCTAAAAGCAACAACAACAACAACAACTCCCAGTGTGGGTCCCACTTTCGCGGCTCTGGGGAGATCCTGCTGTATGCAACCTTACCTCTACCGGTATTCCTACCCATAGAAAGATTGATTCCTTAAGACCCACAAAACAGTTTTGTGAAAAAGGTTTATAGAGAAAACGATTGCAAACCAATTACCAAAGAGGAGAAAAAGATCCGGACAGCAAATAAACAAGGAGTGGGGACATACCTCAACAACTAGGGGCGCTTGATGACGTCACATCCCAGAAAAACACGACCTGCAGACAAGCACACCAAAACCCTACCCGCCCCACCCCCACCGAAGCTACTGCCGCCTACGGAGCCTGACCCCTACAATCAAAGACCTTAATCCTATCCCACCACAGCCTCCTATCTTGAGCCATGTCCTCCGTCAGACCGACAACTCTCAGGTCCTCTCTAACCACTTTCTCTAGACACTTCGTCGGTCTACCCCTCCCTTTCTTTCCACCGGGGGGATCGATCATCTCACACCTCCGCACTGGGGCGGCCACACTTCTCCTCTTTACGTGGCCGAACCATCTGAGCCTCGATTCCCTCATCTTTTCCTCTATGGGGGCCACTTCAAATGAAAAATCAGCTACATAATAAAGAGAGAGCAACAAGGATAAGCCTACCACAAGAAAAGGCGGGTAGCTTAATTTGAAAGGGAAAAACCTCAACAAAGCTACATAATAGTGAAACAATTCACCCCCTAGGAGTGTGATTAGAAATGGTTAGAGGGGTTTTACAAGGGAATAGGCGGTTTTGGAGCTGTAGATGACAATGACCAAATCACAAAGAAAAGAAGTTTCAATATTAGGAGTTGTTAAAAGAAAAAGACTAATGACTTAAAGTCAATTGATTTGCCATATTAGAGGTACGCCAAGGAAAAATTCGAGTTTGAGTTGATTCATGACTGAACAAATTAAACACTCAGATAAAAGTTTCACACCCGGTCCCTATCTGCGTTTTAAATTAGACACTCTGGCTATATTCAAACCTGGACCCAAATGTCCGATGTCAGGGCCTGGTTGTCGGAATTTGTGATATGATTTTTGGACATTTTGGCCGAAATTTATGTAACTGAACCTGAATCCGATTTTTTCATATTTGAACCTGGTTGTCCGTAGTTGTTTTTATAAAATTTTCTAGAGAATTTAGACCAAAATTACACATAAACTTAGTTGTCCAATATTCAAACTCGGTTGTCTGATTGTCCGAATTTGTCTAAACTCAAAATGGTTCAAAAATTCGAACAACCTGGATATAAATTCTGACATGACCGATTGCCCAAATTTTAAATTCAAATAAAAATTTTATGACCATACCCGATTTCTTATGCCGGACAAATTCGGATAATTGGGTTGGATGGATTTTGGCTAACCCTAAGTGGAAGTGATGGCTGCACTAGAGATATAAGAATGTTACATGGTTGAGGAACAACTGATTGTTATTCCCCCCCTTGCAAAAAAGAAAAGGGACAACAACTAATATGATTAGGACCTAATTCTTCATGTTAATTCTTGAAAAATTTTATGGTGATTGTTACAGTCCTTTAGTAAGGAAGATATTTTTAGCCCAAATATAGGTGGTTAGGTGTTTATAAACTTCGGTGCATTACTATATTATTTTAGTTTGCTTTCTAAGCCTAAAAAGTGCACAATTCAACTTAAAAACAAAAAAAAAATTTTAAAAAAATAAACGAAGTATTAATACAAAAAATTCAACCACCTCAAAACTAATTTTAAAAATTTATTTTACTTTAAGATGAGGGAAACAAATTGACCACTTTTTGATTAGGATAAATAATAGGATGTTGTGTAAAGATTGTGAAGTGATACCGAGTGAGTGCTTGACGACACTGCATAGACTTTTGGCGATGGATGTGGAGATTAAAAGTTTAAAGAGGAATAAGAGCAGCGTTGGGGACTTTAAAGTTAAATGGTGGAATCTAACTAGTGAGAATGCAGCTAAATTAGTAGAGAAAACCATACCATAAGGGAATTAGGGAATACTTGAGGATGTAGACAAAGTGTGGGAAGAAATGGTGGAATGCAATTGAAGGTCAACTAAGGAAATCTTAGGAGTTTTTTAGAGAAGGTGGTAGAGTGAAAGAAGCTTGGGATTGAATGAAGAGGTCAAGGAGAAAGTCAAAGAGAAACAAGATGCTTATACTAGTATAGGAAGTAGTAGAACTGAGGAAGAAAAAGAGGCTAACAAGCCTAGGTATGAGATTAGGAGAAGGAAGCAAAGAAAGCAGTTATGATAGCAAAGACCAATGCATATGAAAGATTATATCACAAACTAAAGGCTGAGAAAGGAGAGAATGATATTTTCATGCTAGCAAGGGCAAGAGAGACAAGAACAAGAGACTTGGGAAGTTTTAGGTGCATTAAAGATAAGGACAGTATGGTCCTAGTCAAGGAAATAAATATTAAGGAAAGATGGTAAAGCTTATTCTATAAGCTCTTTAATGGAGAGAGGATTGAAAATCCCCAACGTGGTAAATAGAGGGGTAATAAAACTTTAGGTTTTGTCATCACATCACCAAAGAGATGCTAAGGAAGATGAGGATTAGAAAGGTAGTTGGTCTAGAGAATATCCTGGTCTAGTGCGAATTTGGAAATGTTTGGATGAAGGGGACTTGATTTGTTAATGTTGCTATTTATTGTTGTTTTTATGACTGCAAAGATACCCAAGGGATGAAGATTTAGTATAGTCATCCCTTTATACAAAACAAAAGATGATATTCAATTTGCAACAACCATAGAGGTATTAAACTGGCGAGGGCTAGAGAAAGAAGAACAAGGAATTTAGGGGTTGTGACGTACATCAAGGATGAAAATGGTAAGGTCCTGTCTGAGGATGCAGAAATTAAGGAGAGATGGCAAATGTACTTTCCAAACTCCTCAATGGTGAAGTGAGGGAAGATCTCCGAAGTAATGAAAGAGAGTGTAGTGAAAGACGCCTTGATCCGCGAGTATGTGGTCATATCAGCACGGATGAGATTAAAGAGGCTTTAAAGAAGATAACCAATGGGAAGGCAAAGGGTCCAGATAAGATACCGGTGGAATTGTGGAAGTGTTTGGGTGAAGAAGGATTACAGTGGCTAACGGAGCTTTTCAATATTATTTTTAGGACCGCTAAGATGCCCAAAGAATGGAGGTCTAGTACAGTCATCCATCTATACAAGAACAAAGGTGATATTCAAGATTATAATAATTTTTAGGGTATAAAGTTACTCAGCCACACTATAAAGTTATGGAAGAGGGTGATTGAGAGAAGGTTACGGAAGGATCTTTCGATTTTAAAGAACCAATTTGGTTTTATGCCAGGCATGTCGACCATAGAGGCGATTTACCTCCTTAGAAGGCTCATGGGTTTATACAGGGATAGAAAGGTGGATCTTCATATGGTGTTCATTGACCTGGAAAAAGCATATGACAGAGTTCCACGTTAAGTGTTATAGAGATGCTTGGAAAAGAAAGGAGCGTCACCCTTGTATATTCGAGTTATTATGGATATATACGAGGGAGGTAGAACAAGTGTTAGGATGCCAGGAGGGATCAACAATGACTATTTCATTGGTATGGGCCTGTATCAAGGTTCCGCCTTAAGCCCTTTTATTTTCACTCTAGTTATGGATGAACTTACAAGAGGGATTCAAGATGAAGTAATATGGCATATGCTATTTACAGATGACATTGTTTTTATTGATGGGACCAGATAGGGAGTTAATGACAAGTTGGAGCGATGGAGACATACACTGGAATCTAGTGGTTTTAGAGTTAGTAGATCGAAAACGGAATACTTTCATTGCTGTTTCAATGGAAGGGTACATGCGGGGGGAGAAGTCACCTTGGATGGGAGGTTGACACCAAAGGCAGATAATTTTAAGTATCTAGGCTTGATCATTCAGTAGAATGGAAATATTGATAAAGATATTAACCAGTGAATAAAAGTGGGCTGGCAAAAATGGAAGTATATCTCAGGTGTGCTGTGTGATAATAGGGCGCCCCTAGGATTGAAAGGCAAATTCTATCGTATGGTAGTTAGACCGATTGTACTTTATAGATCTGAATGTTGGCCTCTAAAAAAGACACAGATTCAAAGGCTGATGGTAGTAGAGATGAGGATGATTAGGTGAATGTGTGGTTATATAAGAATAGACAGAATTAGGAATGAAGTAATCAGGGACTTAGTTAAAGTGGCTTCCATTGAAGATAAGATGAGAGAAACAAGACTCCGATAGTTTGGCCACGTGAAAAGAAGGAGTGTGGTCGCTCTAGTGAGGAGATGTGAGATGATCAACGTCCCCGAAGGCAAAAGAGGGAGGGGACGGCAAAAAAAAAGTTTGGACGAGGTGATTAGAGAGGACTTGAAAGTTGTAGGTTTGACCGACAACCTAGCTTAGGATAGGAAGCTTTGGCGGGATAGGATTAGGATCTTAGATCGCAGAGAATTGACCCTGTAGTTGTCTTTTGGATGTAGTGGCATAGTGCCAATAGTGGTTTTTCGTTTGTCGTGTTTTGTATGCAGGTAGTACTTTCATCTGGGAAGAAACATTGTTTGCTCACATCTAGTTGTGAAGGTATATTACCTTTCTCTGATATAGCGTTCTTATGTTACATAGCTATAGCAACCTATCTTATTAATATATCTTAGCCATTCCTTGCTGTGTCCTTAATTTTCCCATTAAATGTTTTCATAAAATCTTTCTTCTATAAAATATTTTACAAAATCCTTTTTTTTGTGAGTCTCTTGGAATCAGCCTCTCTACGGGTAGGAATGCCGGTAGAGGTAAGGTTGCCTACAGTTATATCTCCCCAGACCCCGCGAAAGCGGGACCCACACTAGGAGATGCTGTTATTGTTGTTGTATCAAACTACTTAGTCATACTATCAAGTTGTGGGGAAAAATGATTGAGAGGAGGTTGAGGAAGGACATAATAATTTTAGAGAACCAGTTTTGTTTTATACTAGGCAGATCAGCTGCAAAAGTTACCCATCTCATAAAAAGGCTCATGGTATTCATCGACATAGAGAAAACATATGCTAGAATACCTAGAGAAGTGTTGTGGAAGTGCTTAAAGAAGAACAACGTGCCGATTACATAAATTGGAGTTATCAAACATATGTAAAAGGGAATAAGGACGAGAGTTAAGAATTTAAGAGGGGTCACAAATGACTTTTCTGTAGATATAAGCTCCACCAAGGATCCGCGTTAAGCCTTTTTCTTTTTATTATGGTTATGGATGAGCTTACCAAAGGGATTCAAGATGAGATACTATGGTGTATGCTGTTTGCTGATAATATTTTTCTCATCGATGAGACTAGGGATGAAGTTAACTGTAAATTGGAACAATGGAGAGATACTTTAAAGTCTAAAGGTTATAAGTTGAGCAGGTCAAAGACTAAATATTTGAAATGTCGATTTAGTGGAGGGGAAGGTTCCAGCGAAGGCAAGGTGACCGTTGAAGAGGTGGCAGCACTAAGGGTTGAAACGTTTAATATCTGGGCTCAATCATTCAGGAAAAAGGGCACATCGAAGAGGACATCAACCAACGGAGATAGGTAGAATGGTATAAATGGAAGGCTGCTTTAGGGATGTCGTGTGATAAAAGGATCCCAGTAGGATTGAAAGGGAGAGTTTATCGCATGGTTGTTGGACCCGCATTGTTGTATGGTGTGAGTATTAGCCAATTGAGAAGAGTAAAGTCCAAAGGGTAATGGTTGCAGAGATGAGAATTGTGCGGTGGATGTGTGGCCATACAAGATTAGATAAGATCAGGAATGAAATGATTAGAGAATATGTAGATGTTGCACCAATACAGGATAATATAAGAGAGGTTAGGCTTAGATGGTCGTCATATAAGGAGAAGAAATATGGAAGCTCCAGTGAGGAGTTATGAAAGAATTAACCATCCAAACTGTAAAAGAGTTCGCGGAAAACAGAAGAAGAGTTAGAATAAAGTGATTAGATATGACTTAAGTTGTTTAAGGCTAACACAGGACACGGTGCAAGATAGAAATTTATGGAGGTCTAGAATTAAAATTCCGGATCTTAGATGACTTGCTATTTGCCATTCCTTTAGCTCATGCATGCATAAATAAAGTAGGCATGTGCTCTTGGCTTTTAGTTAGCTTGTGTTTCCTATAAATTTGTGTTTTAGTTGTATTTGGATCTTAACATGGGTTGGTATTATCTAGCATAGCGTCATTATTATATCGCTCATAATTTTGTTATTTGTATATGTCATTATTGGATTTTAATATTTAATGTCTTCCAAAAATTTCATGTGTCAAAGATTTTCCAACTCCAAAATATATTCATAAAATTTTCTGTGGGCCTATCGGAATCGGTTTCTTTGTAAGCAATGATGATTGCTAAGGTAAAGCCGCTTGCATTTGAATCTTCCTATTTGGGCACGAAAAGTGTCCCATTAAGCACTCCTAATTACTTAATGTTTACTCGTAATCAAGATTATTTACAGTTTTTGTTGCTTAGTTTTTGTGATTTTGGAGGAAAAAAAGATTTAATAAAATTATGGGCGTAAAGGACACGCAATAAGTGCTAGAAATCAAGAGAATACAATCTCGTGCAAAGCAACCAAGTGCTCCTTTCCCATCTTATCCCATGCGCGACCCACCTAGCCGCCTAATGGTGATTCAAGCAACAGAACAAGAGAAGCGGCTAAATTTATGCAAACATGTGATATTTTTCAAAATTTTTAAGTTATTGAAAATTGGGTGGAATTAGGAAATTGGAAAATAATTGCTTGGGTATTAGAAAACCTATTGTAATTTGGAAAGTTTAAGGAGATTGTCACCAGCATAAATAGGGGTGCTTGGAGTGCTTGTAAATCATCAATTTTCTCTCCCTCTCTCTTATAGCATTAGTTTTAGAGTTTGAGAGATTATTGCAATTGTAGGAATTCTTTCAAGTTGAATTTAATTTCAAATTCATATTCTAGTTTCAATTTTTCTAGTTCTAGTTTTAATTTAATTTTTCTAGTTCTACTGTTCTGATTTCAATTCAAAGCTTTCTACTTTTAGTTTCACTTCAAGTTCATTAGTTTCAATTTTAGTCTTCGCAAAAATTCTTTTTCATTCAAAGGTTCAATCTTTGTTACTCTTTCAAGTCAGTAGTGGATATTGACATCTCATGGTGGTTAGTCTTTCAAAATTTAGATTTTTTTTGCAACGATATTGAAATAATGATTCAGAATTCTCCTCATTAATTCTAAGCGATCAAGGTAATCTCTTTCTTTCCTCTTCAATTAGGTTTATTTTTAGTTTTATGTACTGCTTATAGATTAGATTTTTGTAAGTTTCTTTTGCTATTAGTTATTACTTGAGATTAATTTTAGTTGTTTGATTTAGTTTGGATTGGATTAGTAGTATAATTCTAGTAATTAATTTAACCTATCTCTGTGGACGACTCGTAAAGTGTTACAACTATAGCTGTGCAATTGTGGCTTACTTTCATAGTTTCGAGATACAATAAGTTTTTTGCATCGTTGCTGGGGATGGTGTTGAAATTGATTGCCAGTTTAAATTTTTAATTGCTTTTGAATAGTTGTAATATTAATTTAGTTTCTTAATAGTTGTTTTAATTGCTTTCTTTAATTACTTAAAGTAGTTTAATTTAGTTGTTTATGTTTAGCTTAGTGGTAGTTTTAATTCAATTGTTAAATTTAGTTGATTAATCCAGTTGCTTAGTCATTCCTTTAATTGCTTTACTGGTGTTAGTTGTTTAAGTCAGTCATTTTAATATAGTAGTTGACTTAGTTTCTATTTTAGTATTCATCGATCTTTCAAAAAAAAAATTTGTGCTTTCAAAAAAAAATTAGGATGGAAAAATGATGCTTGCGCTTTGTTTTTATGCTTCTTTTTGGTTTCTTATGGTAGGTTACTTCTTATGTTTTATGTCCTTTTGGTCTTTCTTGTCTTTGGTAATATAGTTTTATTTTTGTTAGTTTATTTTGTTTTGTTAATTTAATTGTCTAAGTGTCTTTTTTTATCATTGATTCCCCCCCCAAAAAAAAACACCTAAAAAATTGAAATAAAATTGAAAATGTAAAAAAAAAAACATTACAGAACTCTTAAAATTGGAAAAAGAATTTCAAGAATGCCAGTTTTTAAATTTCCACAATTTGACTATGAACCTTGTTGTAGTTATTGTTGAGACTTAATGATTATCTTGCTTAGTTGAACCAACGTTTTCAAAAATGGAAAATTTGTGAGGTCATTGCTATGGGCCTAAATGTTGAATTCCGAGGTCATGTTGAGTCTATGTGTCCTGGAGGTTTATTAGGATTATTGTCGAGAACTCATGATGAGATTTGAGATTTTTTTGTTGGGACACTTATCAGTTTGAACAAGCTAGAGGGATCTTAGGATACTCTACCATGGTGAGTATGTTTTTCCTGCTAATCCTCACAACCAGGATCACTTTATAGATTCACATGACCACCAATATTGCTCTTGTGTGCCCGCTATTTTGTGTAATTATTGTGAGTCTTTTGATCATAATGGTTATAATTGTCCTTATCATGATTACGTAGATCCTACATGTGTAAGCCTTGGAAAGACAACAAACGGATGACTGATAAAATAGTAGAGACTATGAAAGTGAGAATTGTTGAATATTCTCACTATTTCAATCAGAATAGGGCTAATTATAATAAGCTTGACTCTAGTTTAGAATCTCCTAAACCTGAAGCTAGTCTTTTTAATGATTTTGATCCCTCTTATCTTGCTAGGCTTGATTTACATGATGATATTTCTTTTTTTAGCCTATAACAAGAGAGTGCCCACTTTGTGTCTCTATCCCCTAACCTTAGACCTGAATTTAGCTCACTTAGAAATGTCACTGAGGATGTCCTAATTTCTGCCGACCCACCAGCCCCTTTTAATGGCTCTTTTGGGTTTGAGGAGGGTAAAGAATTTGAGAATGCTAGTGAGTTAAATATGAAAATCACAACTAAAGATGAGCATCGTGATATAGATGAATCAGAAGATATTTATTTACAAGAAACATGTGAGGGGGTGGTTGAGCCCACCACTTCATAATTTGATGATGATATATATTCTTTGTATTGAATATGAATCTTTTTCATATGGGCTAGATGAAAGTGAAGGTCTGGATGTGGGTTTTTGTGTTTAATATATATTCTTTTCTTTTGACCCCATCATCAGTGACCTTGTCCTCAACAAATCCAAGTTTTTGAATTTTTAGAATCTAAAAACTATATGCTTATGACTGTTAATTTGGACTAGACTCTAGAGCACATTGAAAGTAAAGGACTTAACTTAGGACCCCCTATTTTGCCTAGACAGTTCATTCATGACGATCAAATTTCTAGGCCGATAACCCACTTGTTGGCTAGGTTTGATTATATCTCTTTGTTTGACATTTGGGCCTAACAATTTGATTAGTTGAAACGAGTCCTCAATTGTGCTGCGTTGACATTATGGATATACTCAATTTGGCACCAACTCTCTTATTTTTACTATATTTATCTTGTTAAGAGTTGTTCTTGTTTATTTGATCAGCTGCTACGATCACTAATGGGTTTTAGTTTGAGTAGCAATCTCCAGCTTGGTGTGGAGTGACTGATGCCTCATTAGCCTCTATCTAAATGGATTTAGGAGGCTATGACTTAGGTGCAATTCTGCACCTGACTTGGTATTATTGTTCTATCCTTTGTATATTTTATATATTGTACCTTTTATTTTATTATGTTCTTTAGATGCTCATTCTTCCACAATGTAGACATTATGTGATCTTGGTGTGGGAGAGGGGAAGCCATGCTTTACAATTTTTGAAAAAGAAAAAACAAAATGAGAAAAATTTTCGAAAAACTAACAAGATTTTCTATTTTTATGTGATTTTTGGGGAATTGTACATCTTGGGTAACTATGACCCCTTATGACCTATTATTGGTATGTATATAACTGCAGTGTGCATGGTAAACCTTAGACTAAAGTGTGTCACTCTATATCCCAGTTCTGAACCCATCATCCCATTATAATGTGGAGTCTAATCCTTATTTATATTACACCATCTTAGGATTTTAGGTATTCATGGTTTAATTCTCCCACTTGCCTTTTTATGTAGCAAAAAAAAAAGTTAAAAAAGATAGAAAAGGGAAAATCAAAATAACAAGTTATAAAGTCAGGAATGACAAGTAATTCTTTAAGGCATGCGCTATTGGGTGGTATCCTTTGAGGCAATATTACTACTAGGAAAGCTTACTTTCCAAGTCAATGAGTTAATAAAGTAGTCAAGTATGATTGAGTTGAACCATTGTAAGGTCAAATTCTAGGGTGATGGTACATTTGCACATTGAGTACTAGGATGGACTCACAATTTCGATGGTCTGTGGGTGAAAAATTTGTGTGTAAGTGTCATGCTTGGAGACTAAGAGTCTTGATATGTACACTATGCTTATATATAATCTTATACTTAGGTTTGATTTGTTGGTCAAGTGTGCACAGTTTTTTTTCCCTATGTATAATTATATTTGAGAAATTTTAAAAAATTTTCTATTTTCTTTCCGCTTTTCTTTCCTTCTTTAAAGCTTTTGTGGATATATCTTCTGCAAACCCTCATAAGATCACACTCGTCCACTAGAGGAAACCTAGGGATTTAAAGGGCTTGTGGCACATGCAAAGTGCAATCGTGATTCCTTCCAAAGTGAGTTAGATGTCTTAGGCTAGGTCTTTGTTTTCTTTTATTTTACTCGAGGACGAACAAAATCTTGATATGGGGGTATTTGTTTGGACACCAAAAATGTCCTATTAACTACTCCTAGTTACTTAGTTTTTACTCGTAATCGAGATTAATTTTAGTTTTTATTTGGTTTTTGTGATTTTGTAGAAAATAAAGATTTAATGAAATTATGGCCTAAAAGACATGTGATAAGCAATGGATTAAGCGAATACAATCTCGAGCAAAGCAACCTAGTGCTCCTTCCGGTCCTGTTCCATGCACGACCCACCTAGCTGCCCAATGACGATTCAAGCAATCCCATGAAACAAGAAAGGCGGCTAAATTTATGCAAGCATGTGATATTTTCCAAAATTTTTAAGTTATTGAAAATTGGGTGGAATTAAGAAAGTGGAAAATAATTGCTTGGGTATTCGGAAACTTGTTGTAATTAGGAAAGTTTAAATAGATTGTCACTAGTATGAATAGGGGTGCTTGGGGTGCTTGTAAATCATCAATTTCTTTCCCCCCTCTCTTATAGCATTAATTTTAGAGTTTGAGACATTGTTGCAGTTGTAGGAATTCTTTCGGGTTGAATTTAATTTCAAATTCATGTTCTAGTTTCAATTTTTCTACTTCTAATTTTAGTTTAATTTTTCTAGTTCTACTGTTCTAGTTCAATTCAAAGTTTTCTGCCGTTAGTTTCAATTCAAGCTTATTAGTTCTAATTTTAGTCTTCCGAAAAATTTTTTTAATTTAAAGTTTCAATCTTTATTACTCTTTCAAGTCAAAGGTGGATATTGAAGTTTCATGGTGGTTAATCGTTCAAGATTCAGATTCTTTTCTGCATTAATTTTCTAATCATGATTCAAAATTCTCTTTATTAACTCCAAGTGATCAAGTTAATCTCTTTCTTTCCTCTTCAATTAGTTTTAGTTTCGGTTTCACACACTACTTATAGATTAGATTTTTGTAAGCGTCTTTGCTATTAGTTATTACTTGACATTAATTTTAGTTGTTTGAATTAGTTTGGTTTGATTTAGCAGTATAATTCTAGTAATTAATTTAACCCATTTCTGTGGACGACCCGTAAAGTGCTACACTATGGTCGTACACTTGCAGCTTATTTTCATAGTTCCAAGATACAACAAGTTTTTGGCGCCGTTGCCGGGGATGGTGTTGAAATTGATTGCTAGTTTAAATTTTTAATTGCTTTTGAATAGTCGTATTATTAATTTAGTTTCTTAGTAGTTATTTTTGCTTTCTTTAATTGCTTAGAGTAGTTTAATTTAATTGTTTATGTTTAACTTAATGGTAGTTTTAATTCAATTGTTAAATTTAGTTGATTAATCTAGTTGCTTAGTAGTTGCTTTAATTGCTTCACTAGTATCAGTTGTTTACGTTGACCATTTTAATTTAGCTGTTTAACTTAGTTTTTGTTTTAGTATTCATCCATCTTTCCAGAAAAAAATATTGTGCTTTCAAAATAAAAAAGTCAGAAAAAGGAAATGATGCTTGTGCTTTGTTTTTGTGCTTCTTTTTAGTTTTTTGTGTTATGTTACTTCTTATTTTTAAGTCCCTTTGGCCTTTCTTTTCTTTTGGCAATATGGTTTTACTTTTGTTTAGTTTTTTTTGTTTTGTTCATTTAATCATGTAATGTCTTGCTTTTGTGTTAGGAATTAGTTTTGAAATAGTATGTTAGACTTATTGATTCCCCCCCCCCCAAAAAACAAAACCAATTTGATGAGTAAGGAGTTTAAGATTAGTATGGTAGGAGAACCCAACTTCTTCCTAGGGCTTAAGGTCAAGCAATGCCAAGATGGTATATTTATCAACTAGGGTAAGTATGTGAAAGAACTTTTAAAGAAGTACAAGCTTGATGATACCAAGCTTGCCAGCAGCCCAATAGCATTGAATACACAGTCGGAGCTTGATCCAAGTAGTAAGTCAGTGTCAGAAAAGGTATACAGAGATATGATTGGTTCATTACTTCATCTAACAGCAAGTAGACTAGATATTATCTTCAATGTAAGCCTATGTGCTTGGTTTCAAAGTTCCACTAAAGAATCTCATCTAATAGTTATCAAAGGAATTTCTAGAGATCTTACAGGAACTAAGGACATTGGTTTATGGTATCCTAGAGATGGAGATTTCAATCTCATTGGATACTCAGATGTAGATTATGCTAGCTACAAGGTAGACGAACAAAGCACCTTAGGATCTTACAAATTGAACAATGTCACCATTCTTACCCTCCCTGTTTCCTTCATTATCTACTTATGTTTCTATGTTTCCAAAATTTATGGTTTCAGATCTTAACACTTGATGAGAAGATAGCATGTGATTAGACCACATACTCTATCTAGGATTCAGCACAAACTTTTTGCTTTATTTCTTACCCTTTTTCTTTCATCTATTTGCATACCAACTTTGCATGAATACAATAATTATGGTTATCTATGTTGATGACTAAAATTGAAGGGTTTGACTAGGCTTTTAATTATATTACTTAAATTTTCAAATTGGGTTTTGACGCTTTATGCTAATCTCTATTACTACTTGTGTAGATTTAATTTTAAGCTGGTAAAAGTTATGATAGTGAGAGGAAAGTTATTGTTCCACTTTATCATCTTGCTTTGCTCAATAATTGCCAAATTGAAGGAATTACTCTGCTTTTAGCTATAGTGGTTTTAGGTATATCAACAAAAATCTTTACTTTTTAATTTTCAAGGATTTTTCTAACTTGTTAGAGAAGTCTAACCAATAGAAAGTTTACTTGGCAATAGGAAAATCAAGCCTACTTATCAGCAAGTTTAACCTCATAAGTTTGACTAATTGCAAGGGTTTAATGTATTAAGTGTAGCCTCAATTTTCATTAGTTCTTTGATATCTATGAAGTATGTAATGATTTCCTAAGATGTGGATTTTTGTTTTTTGGTGGTCAGGTAGTTTGATGGGCTTTTAATTGTTGACTAGCTTAATGCTTGCCTCTTTGGTGACTTTGTATTATTGCTTGTCTTGGTTTTCTATTCTAATCGGTCTAAGATTTTGATTTCTTACATATTGTCCTCCATAATCCTCAGTTCCATATAAATATTTTATGGAAAATACAGTATGTCTAGAAGTCATCATGTATGAAACATATGTATCTATATAGCTTCTTGTGGGGAATTTTATGCGTTGAGTCCCTGCTTAATTGTCAATTTTTCATTGTTTAAGGCGTGTATTTGACTTATTTATCCTTGTTCTTCAGATGGATGGGGATATGCTACATGGACTTTTCATGTGGAGCAATGAGTAGAATCCTAATATCAAGAACTTGATGTTCTCTCTGAGTCCACTAGTGCCTTGGGAACTCATGTTGGTGAATATATGAAAGGCCTAATCTCTAATGCCCTAGGGTATAGCTTATTCAGTTTAGATTGCTAGCTATGGGTTATAGAAGTAGGGCACATAAGTGGAACTAGTGGAGGACATGTGACACAAGACTCTGATAGTGGTAACCTGTCATATTTACCACCCCAACCAAATGTTGGCATGGGTGACCAGGATGCTTAGTATAAGAAGCTATTAGAGGAATGTGATACCCAGACTATAAGTACCTCAAACCCATCCTTGAATTTATCCTTGTATCACTTTAAATTCTTGGGTGGAGTGTTAAATAAGTCTTCACTATGCTTTTAAAATTCTTAAGGGATTTCTTTCCCATTTGATGTCACTGCTAGTGATAGCATATGAAGTAAGAAATTAACTACTAATTTAGATCTTAGTTATGAAAAATTTACACACATCCTAGTGATCGTATGCAGTATCTGGATAATAGATAAAAACAACAATCATGTCACATATGTAATGCTTTTGAGTGGAAAACAAATGATACGAGTGATAATATGTAGAATTGGATGAAAGCGAAATTCTATAACACGCAATCCTAAGCTAGCAAAAATTTTGCATTATTTTCTTTTGATATCTAGATGAAAAGAAATTTGTCACTAAAAACAACAAAGGATATGGGATGGCATCATGAGGGTTGAATAGAAGATGTTAAATTACCTATGTATGCAGATAGGAATCAGGTCAAATGTTGTTCTTAAAAAGGTCTATGACTTGAAGGATTTTGCATTTAGGAGGGCGTTAGGGGAAAAAAAACAGAGTTTTAATATTTGTAAACCACAAGTGTAAGGTATATCATTGAGTACTTGGGGTGTCGTTCACAGAAAGTTGTGTTTCCAACTACCAGAGCTAACTAAAGCATCTCAAGTTAGGCAAAACAAACAGGGATGGAAAACAGAACTAAACCACTAAAGCAAAAACAAAGGGACTATGATTAGACTTAAGATGAACTAAGTAATCAAGTTAAGCCTTTACCTTCCCAAGTTATGCTACAATTCAGAGATGGTCGGTTACATCATTAAAACCAACCAAGCCCTCTCTCAAGGGTCATGAGCTAGTCTAATAGTTCTAACCTCCTATTTTCATGGGATTAGTTCAACCAAACCATAAGATTGACAACCCTTGACCTAGCTAGCGACGAGACTATTTTTATATCCCAATCCCAACTATTCTCTCTACCCACACTAGACAATCGACCTCACCCTTCAGCATAAGTCGATTGCCCCAAAACACGGATGAAAGCTCTTTCAAGCATTTCATCGAACACTTGGCGGGTATGAAAGAAAACTCTAAATTCTAGGCGTAAACAAGGGAGGGTTGAGGCCGAAACAAGGTTAATTAGTCATCAAGGGCTAATTACAATCCAATCAACCAAGATTAATGACTAATTAGACACGAAAACATGAAAACCTAAACTAAACATAAACTAGCAAATAAGAACATAAACATGAACCAAAGAGGAATTAATCTAAACTAGCACCAATGAAAACTAAAGGAAACACAAAATCATAATAAAAACTAAACATTCAAACTAAGCAAATCAAATACAAGAATTAAAATAACAAAATCAAAACGAGAACAGAAAGGTGAAATAAAGAGAGAGAGAGAAAGAGAGAAACTTATGCTTGAATCGATTGAAGAATTGAAAACCCACAAGCTTGAATCCCAAAATACCAACTACAATCCTAATCTAATCCTCCTATTGAGGTTTTTATTGGCTAAAACCTAACCTAAACTATTCTAAGAATCGCCCCAGGAGAAGCCCGAACGACCCGCCGAACAAAATGCCGAATGATGCTTTGAATAGAATCGCGAGACCGAATGACGGCCCGGGAGGCATGACCGTGCCAAGTGGCACAGCCGTGCCACTTCTCTGGCGCGGAGGTTCAGCCCCCTGCTGTTCCTTCTTGCTTGTTTTTGCTGTTTTTCTTCGCTTGGTCCCGCCTTCACTCCTTTTCGTGACGTTTGCTCGATTTGAAGTTATTTCCTACAAAACAAAAATAAAACAAGTAAAAATCCTAAAAAGTAAGTTATTATATGAGCTAAAAGTGGGTGAAAGAGGCACGTAAAATACGACAATTTATCGCCTAACAAATACCCCCACACCTATTTTTTGCTCGTAAGAACCTAACTCACTTTTGTAGGAATCACGATTGCATTTAGCGTATGCAACAAGCCCTTTGAACCCATTGGTTCCCCCAAGTGGACGAGTGAGGTCTCATGAGGGTTTGCAAAAGATATACCCACAAAATCTCAAAAAGGAAAACAAAGAAAAGAGAAACAAAAATCGAAAAATAAAAAAGACAAAACACAAAATATACATCGGGGTAACTGTACACAATCGGATCGACCAAAACCCCCTAGTAACTCAAATATCAGTCTGTACACAAGCATTATATGCATTTCAGGACACATCATCCCAAAGAATGGCATCTAGATATCAGCTTTTCACCCCACGATGCATGAGAACATTGAATCTATCCTGGTGCCTGGTGTGTTAGTGTATCATCACCCTAAGACTTTGACTTACTAAAATCAAACTCAATCCTACTTAATTGACACAAGCTACCTTATTGATTTACTAGCATGGAAAACAAGCTTCCCCAGTAGCAGTATTGCCTCAAAGGGTACCACCCAGTAGTGCATGCCTCAAAGGGGTACTTGTCATTCCAAACTCTTTTCTTCCCCAGTTTTTTCTTTCCTTTTTTTTTCATTCCAAACCCTTGCCACGCCTCAAGGGGATGCACCCAGTAGTGCATGAGTTTGTTTGTCTTTGTTTTTGTTTTTGAAAAAGGGGTGCAAGCACATACAAAGGTAACTTTACATTAGACAAGTGGGAGAGCCGATCATGGAAGACTAAGAATGTAAGATAATGATTATACATAAATCAGGACTGGATTGCAAAGTTACAGTGTACTGTTGGGGTTAGAACTAAGGTCTAAAATGACAGACTTGGAAAAAATATCTATCATGCACATTGCATTTATATACGAGCTAATAGCCAAGGTACCGGAGATCAAGGTTGATCAAATAGTACAAAACTCCCCTAAAGCCCAAAAAAGGGAAAAATTATACAAAAAAGAGAAAAATTGAAAAATTTACACAAAAATGAAAATTTTTCACAAAAATAAGAATAAAAGGGTAGATGACCCCACCCCCACATCTAAATCTCACAATGTCCTTATTGGGAGCTGAGAGTCATCACCAACCACAAAACACATAAAAACAAAGAAAACAAAATCACACACAAGACACACAAAACAAAACAAACACATACAAGAATACTAAACCTGCACACATATACAAGCTAGCACACTCTCCCAAAAATACTCACCAAATCAAAAACAAGACCACACATATATACAAAACTAACCACCAAAAACAAAAATATACCAATCCATCAGCACCACCAATCACAACACACAAATATCCACAAAAACACAAAAATGATGATCATAGTCATCAATGGCTCAACAACATCCCAAATTTCTCCTTAAAATGATCACCACAAAAGTACAGCCCTAATATCCACAACTAAAGAAAAACAAAAAGAGAGAAAATAAAAAATGAAAAGAAAGGGGAAGATTGAGAACGATTATACCTGGTCGGGTACTGAATGAACCCAACTATGCCTCTCTAAAATGGTGCTGTAGAGGCCTGATGAGTATCAGCTACTCCTCCTTATCTCTCAAGACTCGCCTCTCCAACTCGGATGATGTTAGAGCTCTTAAGAGCTTATCATGTGCCTTTACATGCATCTCAAAGTGATGTAAGTAAGAGAACACTAGTAAAGATGTAGCAAATAGAGTTAATGCCCTCTTAGACTTATCAAATGCCATAGAAAAATTGAAATAATAATCAAAGAAAGTGGTCCACTCAATTTTTCTAATCATATCCTCTAGGTTTGCACATTCAGGGTCCATGGAGGGATTATACCCTCGAATGTCACCTAGGGACTCATGGAATTCATGCAAGTGAGAGAGCTTGGTGGAAAGTAAGGGGGATGAAATAGGGCTCAAGTCAAGTGGCTCGGTGCAAATTGGATCAATACGTTCAATGCTAGGAGCTGCACTAACCCTCACATCGTCACTATACAACTCCTCAGAAGAAGGCTCTAATAGTGTGATATCTCCCGACCAATCAAGCGAATCATCCTTAACAAAACTAGCGCCGCCCCTAGGAGGCTCACCATCTCTAACCCCATGCACTGAGCTAAAGGAAGGGGAGAAGAAAATAAGCGCAAGGTACACTCAGTAGTGTCTCTAGGTGTGCTAGGTAAGGACGGAGCGACAAGTGATGAAGGAGTCAAGGGAGGGTCAAATGCTTCCCCAAGGTCGATGGAAGATGTAACATCAATAAAAGTCGACTCCAAGGGAAGGGAAGACTCATAATCATCATAGAGACTGATCTCAAGTCTAGGAGAAGATAGATTAGGGTCGGTCCCATACAATAGGCCACTCTCCTTCATCTTACCAACAAAACTCTGAAGTCGCTCATTCATTATCTCTATCATAGTATCAAGCTTAGCACAACATTTATCGGAGACATCATAATAGAGATAAGAATTCGCATTATGGTCAAAAGATGAACAATAAGAGCACACAGGAGGAGAATAAGCATAAAAATCATAAGCAGTGGGGGAAGGGTACTCAAAAGACTCACTAGCAATCATATGGTGCCACTGATACCAGGCTAAATACTCAAATAAGTCCCACATACCATCAAGATCTAAGGAATACAAACCACCATAACACATGGACTCAAGGGTGGCTCGGGTCTCATGTGTTATCCCCTCAAGCACAACATCGCATATTTCCCATTTTTTATAGATGAAATGCACATATTAAGCACGATAATCATTAAATCGAGATAAATATTGCCAAAAAGGTTCGTGCTCAAATTGAGGGAAATGGAAAATAGCCATTTCGATCTTTTTCAAATTTTGGATTTTTAAATTTTTTGGATCTTTTTTAAAAAAAAGGCCTAGCCTCGAATGCTCAAGTAAACCCTGATATTGAAAAACGCCAACTCCACGGCAACGGCGCCAAAAACTTATTAGGGAAAAAAAAACAGAGTTTTAATATTTATAAACCCCAACTGCAAGGTGTATCGTTGAGTACTTGGGGTGCCGTCCGTAGGGAGTTGTGTTTCTAACTACCAGGGCTAACTAAAGCGTCTCGAGTTAGGCAAAACAAACGGAGATAGAAAATAGAACTAAACTATTAAAGCAAAAACAAAGGGACTATGATTAGACCTAAGATGAACTAAGTAATCAAGTTAAGCCCTCACCTTCCCCAGTTACGCTAGTATTCAGATATAATCGGTTGCTTCATTAAAACCACCCAAGCCTTCTCTCAAGAGTCATGAGCTAGTCTAATTGTTCTAACCTCCTATTGTCATAGGATTAGTTCAATTAAACTATACGATTGACAATTCTTGACCTAGCTAGCGATGGGACTATTTTCACGTCCCAATCTCAACTATTCTCTCTACCTATACTAGACAATTGATCCCACCTCTCAGCATAAGTCGATTGCCCCAAAATACGGATGAAAGCTCTTTCAAGTATTTCATCGAACACTTGGCGGGTATGAAAGAAAACTCTAAATTCTAGGTGTAAACAGGGAAGGGTTGAGGCCAAAATAAGGTTAATTAGCCATCAAGGGCTAATCATAATCCAATCAACCAAGATTAATGACCAATTAGACACAAAAACATGAAAACCTAAACTAAACATAAACTAGCAAATAAGAACATAAACATGAACAAAAAAGGAATTAATCTAAACTAGCATGAATGAAAACTAAAGGAAACACAAAATCATAATAAAAACTAAACATTCAAACTAAGCAAATCAAATACAAGAATTAAACTAACAAAATCAAAACAAGAACAAAAACGTGAGAGAGAGAGAGAGAGAGAGAGAGAGAGAGAGAGAGAGAGAGAGAGAGAAACTTATGCTTGAATTGATTGAAGAATTGGAAACCTATAAGCTTGAATCCCGAAATACCAACTACAATCCCAATCTAATCCTCCTATTGAGGTTTTGATTGGCTAAAACCTAACCTAAACTACTCTAAGAATTGCCCAGGAGAAGCGCGAATGACCCGCCGAACAAAACGCCGAAGGGTGCTTTAAATAGAATCACGAGACCGAACGACAGCTCGGGGGGGCATGGCCGGTCCCACCGTGCAACTTCTCTGGCGCGGTGGTTCGGCCCCCTTGCTGTTCCTTCTTGCCTGTTTTTGCTATTTTTTTTCGCTTTGTCCCGTGTTCACTCCTTTTCGCGACGTTTGCTCGATTTGAAGTTATTTCCTACAAAACAAAAATAAAACAAGTAAAAATCTCAAAGATTAAGTTATTATATGAGTTAAAAGTAGGTGAAAGAGGCACGTAAAATACGACAATTTATCACCTAACAGAGGGATTTTTGTGGTAAGGTTAAAGATGTAGGTAAACAAATAAAAGAGAATTGGCATGAAGGCTCAAAATTCTCCCATATATAAATCCAAATCTATGTGAGAGATGTATTAACTTGTTACGGAATTGAACTCAAAGCAGTTTCCTTTTTTTATTTTTTTTGCCTTTGACCGTCTAAGGAGGCAATTAAGTTATGTTTGTCCCTTACTAAGGCATCCCACACAGTTCACATTAAAATGATTGGATCATAACTTGAGCTCTCACAACGATTGGGTCATAGCTTAAGCACTCTTATGAGATGTATACACTACTAACACATATTTAAATGAAACACTAGTACTTGTTATCATTCTCTTTCATTGTCTTTCTTTGTTTGCTTTTCATGACGATGACTATAAAGATCTTGGCATTTCAAACAATCTTTAACTTTTAATCTTTTATTTAGGCAACGTTATTAGCGAATGAAACTCTACATTTCTTCGTTCTTTAAGAAGACCTGCTTTAAAAAGGATGTTGTAATCTTCCTTTTTTTAAGTCAATGTCAAGCGTGACAACTTTGTAATTGTTTTGAAGTATAGAGGGAAGGCGTGTTCTCACATGGCCTTTGGTCCTTTTCTTTAATGACTATTTTTTATGACTTTCATTTTTTGGGTTTGTTTGCTTCAAGGAAATGACTTTGAATTAAAGTTTGGCTTAATATAAGAGCATCAGACTCCAGGTTAAGAGACTGATATGATAAGCTAATCCCAAGTTAGATTATGTATGATGACACTAACCTTGTTCTAGATACATGAGTATAATGGATTAGAGTAATAAATCCATGTGTTCCTAAATTGGCTATGATGATGGACGATTCTAGATAGGATATGAAGATAGACTCTCCTATAAGTATATGAAAGCAAGCACTATGCTAAATGAGCTATAAAAGCAAGAGTCTCTATGCAAGGAGTCCTACGTGGTCTACCGTCAATGCATGGACAATGATGATCATACAAGTCTAGATGCACACATATATGTAAGAACAGACCCTTAACCCAAACCTTAGGATTGACGAAATTTGGTATCCTAAGGGGTCCAAATGGACAAAGTAGTAGCATGCTGGGCATTGCTGCTAGGCTATAATAGTGTTTCATCACTGCTATTGTGACAAAACTCTGGCTAAGACGACATAAAGCTGACTGTTATTGGGTTCTAACCCTAAGCAATTGATGAGAGGACAACATTTGTTTTAAGGGGGGTAGAGTTTTAAGCAAAAAAAACACACTGGACTAGGATTTAGTTTTTGAAAACGACTCTTGGTTCCAAAGTAGCAAATGTAGACAGTATAAAAGAAGGCATTTGGCATTTATTCAAAGCAAACATTTACATAAGGTTTAATCCTAGATCTATGTATATAGGGTACATAGAAAAGTCAGTTTTCATAATGTCTTGGTGGAATGGACTAGGTTCTTTCTATCTTCAAATTAGTATGCTTTGAAGAGCTGCATGATTACTCTTTCTAAAGGTAATGTCATGACCGAAGGGGAAGGGTTAATAGTAGTAAGGAGCTCCATGTGATTTTGGGGTAAAAGTGTGATCCCAGGGGCATGCTTTGCTAAGAGGGCACTCAATAAACTTTCACATTTACAAGGCCTGAGAGCTTTATGCAAAGATGCCTACGCGATAAAATTTTTGAACCGGAGAATAAAATTCCGATTACACGCATTTCTTTTAAGTCTCATCCTCTTATCTACATGTCCTTAGTGGGGTCACAACTGAAAGGGCTGCTCGAAATGACGGTCAACGTAGGAGCTTTGGGACTGGCAAGTCCCCGTGGCTCAAGCTAGCCTCTTTCTTTGCTCACAGCTAGCCTGTTTTGAGGGATTGTGTTAGATTGTCTTTCTCACAGTGATGGTTCTGTGATGAAATGCAATGGGGTGTAATAGTACTTGAATTTTATATAGTAACAAGCACATTTTCAAATGAAATGTTCAAACTAACAATTTCATAGAAAGTATCCATTTCCTTATTTTAACCAAATCCATTGAATCGAATGGACAATCGAGGGACATAGAGTTTGACTTTCAAGAAGGAGGGATTTTTCTGAAGGATTATAATTCTCGAGATTTCAAAATGGGGATTATAAAAATATCTCCATGACTAAGAATGATGAGAACGAATTCAGAGCCTCTACTAGAAATTAATATATTAAAACTTTTATTTTTCAATTCCAAACAAAAAGTATTTTACATGAAGTAGTCTTATTCAGTGAGGCATCCAACAAGTAAGCAATTTTTATTGACCATGTATTAGCAAACCATCTTAAAAGAACTGAAATATATAAGAAAGCAATAAATTTCAGTTGTCACTTTATCTTGAACATATTTTTGCACACGTGCTGAAAGGAGTAGAAAATCAAAGAGTCATGGAGGATCAAAGGAAAACATTATTTACCGATGAGGATAGAATGCAATGAGAAGTAAATCAATTAATTTTTTTGATTGATGGCCCTTATGACCTACCTTGATTTCCTTTCTCACAACTATGTAGGGTAGGTTGAAAGCTACTCCAATTAAATAAGTTTGGCCAAGGATTTGTAAAGAGTTTTACTACATCAAAATATTTCTGTGAAGAGGAAAGGAGTGCCCAGGGAGAAAGATAGAGTTTTTCCTTGTAGTGAGTAGTCATGGATGAGAGGGAAGGACTTCTTGTTTATAGAGGAGCATATGCACTTGGATAAGAAATGACCCCACTAAGAAAAGCAACAAATCTAATAAAAATCAATGGACATAAAACTAGTCAAAACCATTTTCATCAATCAAAAATTACTTTCATCAACTAAAATTAATTTTGTTCTAATTAAGAGATGGTTTAGGCCATTAATTGAGCATTCCATGTAAAAGTGCATCAATTCATGCAGTTCAAGCCAAGGCAGCCTTAGTGGCAAATGTATGGGCCCAACGATGACTGTTGGGGCCGATATTACGCTTCTGGCCTAGTAAGCGTGGCAGGATCAAATTGTTTAAGTAATAACTTTGTTATTGGATGTCCATTTAATGTGATTCTTTTTTGGTTGAAGCTTGTTGTGTTTAATTTTGAGATTTCTGACTAAAAATGTCATTAAAATTACAAAAAATTTAGTTTTTTCACTAATGTTTTTTGTCCAATTGTGCCATTAATTTATAATTAACGTGCTAAAATGCGATTGTAGGCCCCTAGCAACTGGCTGCTGCCAATCAGCAACATTTTTCATTTTTTGGTGCAAAAATGAGTTGAAAGGTTAAAAATATTAATGTGAAAATGCCCCCAATTCCCTCCAATGTTAAGGCAAATGCTCAATAGTTCAACCATCAAACTTTATATCTTGTCCTCTCTCTCTCTTTCTGCTCGTTGTTGGTGAAAACACTAAATCACCATTGTTGGAGAACACGGTCATCATCATCATTGGTGGAGAATGACATGGAATCGAGTTGGAGGGGAAGGCCAAATTGGAGGAATAAAGTCAACATCATAAGTAAAATTTAGGGTTTAATTTTCTTATTAGAAATAGTAAAGATTGCATTTTGTTGAGCGATCGTGCTTTGATTGTGTTGGTGGATGTTTCGGTGAAACTAATATGTTAGGGTTATACAAACGCAGAAAAGCACGATGGTGGATGATCCCTAGTTTGCTTTTGACCAGGCCTACATATTGAATTTTTTTAACTTTTTAGGAAGAATGAGTGTCATTTGGCTTGAAGCATGTTAATGGTTTTGAAATGAATTTGATTTGTTGAATTTTTAGTACGATGGGTGTAACAAATAAACTAAATCATGTTTTCTTTTGTAATGCCCTAGTCCCCGATTTTATGCATTCCTAATCCTCTGATGATGGCATTAGTAAGGGTTCATGTTGAATTTGAGGTTTTTGTGTTGTAGTACCCAGAATGGCATATTGGAAGGTAGTCTTGCATCTGCATCATGGTTGTTAATTTAAAAAAGGTGGATGTATAGTATATCTTAAGGGAAAATGTGAGGTTTTTGGTGGCATAGACCTTCACTGCCTAGGTGTTGATGATGTAAAAGAAATCATCGTGAAGTTGGGTAACACCAAAAATGGGATTAAAATAGTTTACTATAGCCTCCTTAATTTACCACTAGATGATATTTTGGTAGCAATTGAGGGTGACAAACACGTGAGAGAGTTGATTACCTTGATCAAACAGAAGCTTATGTTGATTTATATGTGGAGCATTCTAATGCATATGGTAAGACCATCGAAGAACACCCTTTTAATGAGGATGTTAAGGATAATGATGAGTATAACGCTTTTGTTGGATTTGATGGCAAGTTTGAAAATTACAATTGGTTTACTTCAAATGATGAATATGATGAAGAGTTTTCAAGTATTTAAAGAATGAAAAGGAGAATACAAAAAGAACTTAAAAAAGATATGCACCTATTTAGGGGCAACAAAGCTAGTAATGCGGAGGAATGTAGCAAAGAAACTATTGATTCTAGTGAATCAATCTAGGCCCTATTTTTTTGTAGGTATATTGCTGGTGTGGAATAGAAAGGAGTGGAAAGGAGTGAGAAGAAGAAGGTGAGAGTGGGCAGAAGCAGTTTGTTATATGTGGAAGTGGGAACGAGTAGAGAGAAGTGGAATGAAGTGGGAGTATTGATATTAGTTATACTTGAGTCTGAGGGCGATGGGAATAGGAGACACAAAAAAAGAAGGGCCATAGAAATTCCTATATGAAGAGAAAAAGAATCATGCAAGGGATATGAGGTTGAGGTTGGCAAAATTTATTATGTTTGCAAAGCAAAGAATTATAAGTGAAGGTTATGGCCATCGAGATTGTAACGTGACAGATTGCATATGCTCATCTTATAAATGGTCTAAAGAGGGTAGAGCGTTTGAAGTTCGATGACTTCTTTTCCAAATCGTAGGTCAATTTAGTGATCCTTTTTTTTTGGGGTCTAAAATTTCATACTGGGTGGTGGTCTTCGACTCTTTTGACTGGATTTTTCTTGTCTTGTTATATATATTTCAATTATTAGAGGTTTTAGTGATTTAGCGAAGGATAATAATTTTCTAACCCCTTCTACACCTGGAATTTACATCAGTGGCTGCTAGTAATTTGGTAATTACTTCAATTGAGTTCATTATTAGATTTTTTTGGGGTTTAAGCAAATCTCAAAATAGATTTGCAATTTAGTGATGTTATTCTAATACGTGGCACTTAATTGAACAATGTCGCCATTCTTACCCTCCTTGTTTCCTTCGTCATCTACTTGTGTTTCTATGTTTCCAAAATTTAGGGTTTTGGATCTTAACACTTGATGAGAAGATAGCATGCGAATTAGACCACATACTCTGTCTAGGATTAGGCACAAACTTTTGCTTTTTATGTCTTACCCTTTTTGTTTCATCTATTTGCATACCAACTTTGCCTGAATACAATGATTATGGTTGTCTATGTTGATGACTAAAATTGAAGGGTTTAACTAGGCTATTAGTTATATTACTTAAATTTTCAAATTGCATTTTGTTGCTTTATGCCACTCTTTATTACTACTTGTGTAGATTTAATTTTAAAATGGCAAAAGTTAAGGTGATGAGAGAAAATTTATTGTTCCACTCTATCATCTTGGTTTGCTCAATAATTGCCAAATTAAAGGGATTGCTTCGCTTCTAGGTATAGTGGTTTTAGGCATATTAGCAAAATTTTTTATTTCTTAATTTTTCAAGGATTTTTCTAAATTGTCAGAGAAGTCTACGCAACAGAAAGTTTACTTTGCAATGGGAAAATCATGCCTAGCTTATCAGTAAATTTAACTACATAAGTTTGACTAATTGCAAGGGTTTAATGTATTAAATGTAGCCTCGGTTGTCATTATTTATTTGATCTCTTTGAAGTATATAATGACTTGCTAAGGTGTTGCTTTTTTATCGTCAGGTAGTTTGATTGGTTTTTAATTGTTGACTACCTTAATCCTTGCCTCTTTGGTGATTTTGTATCATTGGTTGGCTTGGCTCTCTATTCTAAGTGGCCTAAGATTTTGATTTATTACATATTGTCCTCCATACTCCTCAATTCCATATAAATATTTTATGGAAAATTCAGTCTGAGTATAAGTCATTGCGTATATACAGAATTGTCTGTGTTGAGTCCCTACTTAAATTGTCACTTGTTCATTGCTTAAGCCTTGCATTTTACTTATTTATCCTTGTTTTTCAGATGGATGAACCAATGGTTTTATTCAGACTATTAATTCTCTTAAACATTAAAGTTTCATTAGATATTTGAGTGAGTGAACTAAAGACTTTCAGGGGTTTTTAGGGCTTAACATTTGCAAGTTATTGTACGATTGACTGCAATAGATAGAACATGGATAAAATGGACCATTAAAAAATGAGGGCTATAAGATTAGTGCTCAATCCTGGATTAGTGCTCAATCCTGTATTACTTTCATTACTTTTGCTGAGCTTTAAGCAGCGAGAGGGAATATTGCATGTCCATGTACAAAATATTGCAATAAAGCATGGCTCAATATCAATCTTGTTCTCCAACATATTAGAGGTTTCGTATGGGAATGTCCTAGATGGACTTTTCATGGAGAGTAACGAGTGGAACCCAATATCAAGAACTTCATATTCTCTCTAAGTTAACCAGTGCCTTGGGAACTCATACTGATGAATATATAAAAGTCTGATCTCTTATTCCCTACAGTACAGCTTATTCTGTTCAAATTGCTAAACAGCGTTTATAGAAGCAAGACGCATAAGTGTAACTAGTGGAGGGCATGGGACATAAAACTGTGACAGTGGTAACCTATCATATTTACGCCCCAACCAAGTGTTGGCAAGGGTGACTAAGATGCTCAATATAAGAAGCTGTTAGGAATGTAATAAAGAACATTAGCCAGACTATAAGTGCCTCAAACTGGCCCTTGAATTTACCCTTGTATCACCTTAAGTTCTTGGGTGGGGTGTTAAATAAGTCTTGACTTTGCCTTTAGAATTCTTAAGGCATTTGTTTCCTATTTAACGTCACTACTAGTGACAGCATACCAATTAAAAAATTAACAACTGATTTAGATCTAGGTTATGAAAAATTGATATACATCCTAATGATTGTATGCAGTATATGGATAAGAGAGAAAAATAACAATCATGTCACATATGTAATACTTCTGAGTGTAAAATGTTGATTAAATTTAGAGTTCAAATACTGAAAGGTCGCAAGCGTATAGCTCTCGCTGTAGTACTTGAGGGTCGTGTCCTCGGGGACGATGGAAGAGTTTTAGGTCACTTAAAAAGGATGTACTGACTAATTAACTTTTGTTAAATCAATGGAAATCATTCAAGAGAACTAAATTCCTAGATCAACTAAGTATTTAACCCTAAGCATTCACCATCCTACAACTAAACACAACTATCAAAAATGAAGCATTAACTATGAACTACTAAGCATAGATAGTTATTAAAACAAGTAACCTTATTAACATAACTCCTTCAATTTCAAACAAGCTACCAAAATCATTCAGCCAACATCATCAAACCACCAAATTCACTTTATCACAACCATCACTAGTCTAGCTACGGGGAAGAGGAATTGACTGAAGCAGAGCAAAAAGCAACAGTAGGCGAGGGGAAAGAACGGAATCGAAACAGAGCACGAAAGCAACAGGGTAAGAAACCAGAACTGCAAACATGTCTAAACAGACTAAAACTAAGCAGCAGGGGGGAAACAAGCCAAAATCAGACCTGAAACTTGAATCGAACTCCATAGTGAAGGGCAGAGAAGTTGAACCGAAGCAGGACAGGGCAGATTTAGGGGAGGGGGAATGAACTAAAATCTACCAAACACAGGGCCTCCTCGCTTTGCAGCTCAGCCCTCCAACCAACAATGGCGGAATCGCCATTGACAAACGCAGGAAGAATTCGAACAGGGGAGGGGGAATTCGAACGAAATTTGACAAACTAACATCCAATTTTTGCAAAATCAAACCATAATCGTGAATTACTACTGGGAAACTCGAAATTATAGCAAAATTACAAGAAATTCGAACTCAAAAACTCATTCTAACATAAAACCCTAAAACCGAAATTTACCCTAAAATTCGAATGACTGGAACGAAAACGAAATCAAAACTAAACCTTAACTTAAAACGAAATTAAACCTAAACTAGAACCTAAAATTACCTAGCTCTCAATGGCGTCTGCGAGCTTCAATATATACCCGAACTCCATGAATTCTTCACCGTTCGATTTGGGGTTGTCGTGGATGGCGAAGATGGTGTTGGCTGGAAGATGCGTTGGCACTTGCAGCGTGAAGTGCGGGATGGAGGTTCGAGGAGAGAGAAAGGGAAGATGAGAGAGATGGAGCGAGGCAGAGATGGTGGGTATGGATATGAAGCAGGGACTCGGGGCTTCTGGGTTGTGGACGCGAAGTGGGGAGGAGAGAGAAAGTAAAGGGGAGGGGGGTTTTAATTCTGGACCGGGCTGGGAAGGGGCCATGAACCGGGTTTTTTTTGAACCGGTTCAATTCTTTTTGGGCCGGTTCATTGTAATTTGGGCCGGTTTTTTTGACAATTTAAGGCCGGTTCTTCCATTCGCGACATTTTTTCCATTTTTCTCGCATTTTTGACCATTTTTTCGAAATTATTCAAAACCTGCAAAATAAAATAAAATCAAATAAAAACCTTAAAAATACGATTATAACGAGCATAAAACAGGTGTAAAAGTACCCAAAAAATAACTTATTTTTGGTGCGAACATAAAACAAATTATACGGGTGATAATATGTGGAATTGGATGAAAATGAAAATTCTATAACACATAATCCTAAGCTAGCAAACTTTTGGCATTATTTTCTTTTGATATCTAGACTAAAAGGAATCTACATGCCACCAAAAACAACAAAGGATATGGAATGACATCATGAGGGTTGAATATAAGATGCTAAATTACATGCGTATAGGAATCAGGCCAAATGCAGTTCTTAAAAAGGTGTGACTTGAAGGATTTTGCCTTTAGGAGGGATTTTTCTTGTAAGGCTAAGCATGTAGGTAAATAAACAAAAGAGAATTGGCATGGAGGCTTAAAATTCTCTCATATATAAATCCAAATTTATGTCAAGAGAGACATAACAACTTGTTACGGAATTGAATTCAAAGCTGTCTCGTTTTTTCCCCCTTCGACCATCTAAGGAGACAATTAAGATATGTCTTTCTGTTACGAAGGTAGCCCATATAGTTTTCATTTAAATGATTGTGTCATAATTTGAGCTCTCACAATGATTGGGTCATGGCTTAACCTCTCTTATGAGATGTATACACTACTAACACATATTTAAATGAAACACCAATACTTGTTGTCATTGTTGTTTATTATCTTTGTTTGTTTGCTTTTTATGATGGCTGCTATGAAAATCTTACCATTTTAAAGAATCTTTAGCTTTTGATCTTTTAGTTAGGCAACATTATTAGCGAAATGAACGTGTTTTTTATGAACAACGTATTTCTTTATTCTTTAAGAAGACCCATTTTTAAAAGGATGTTGTTTAAATTGATGTCATGTATGACAACTTTGAACATTTAGATGCAAGAGCATGAACCTTCTTGATATTGTACTGGTTTAATTTTCATGAGATGAGCACATAAGAACTTTGTAACTATTTTGAACCATGGAGAAAAGGCATGTTCTCGCATGGCATTTGGCTGTTTCTTTTCTTTAGTGACTTTTTTTTTATGAATTTCATTTTTTGTGCTTGTTTGCTTTAAGGGAATGACTCTATTGGATTGATGGAGTCAGAACTTGAGTTACATCGATGAACATTAGCACTTATATTGTTTTCTTTCTTCACTGCTTATATCTGATCTTAGCATCATACACAATACACTTTAAACCACAACCTAGGCTTAGGTTGACTTGGTTTTATAGAAATTTAGTTTGGAGGGTGCAAATAGCCTATACGGGTCAAAAGTGCATTGTAGGTTGCTAGAGAAGGCCTCTCGTCATAGGCAAACCCCTATAGTCTGACATTTTTATATTTCATATGTTTTTAGATTCATGGTAATTTTTTGTTTATATTTTCTATTTTTGGTGCCTTCTTATTACAACTTGAATTCCTCATATGAGAAAAAAATGATTTACAGGGAAAGCATGATAAAGAATGTGTGGATATATTGGTGGAGGATGGACTTTTGCTGAGATGAATGAGGTGTCCAAGACATGGACTAAAAGGGAAATAAGGATAAGATTGGAGTATACTTCAAGTCAAACATGGAATTATCCTAAGGAATATAACCCTTCGCTGATGGTATTATTGGTGCTGCTTCTCCCTGGTGATGAAGGAATGAGATTAACGCCACTCTATTTTGTCTCCTCCTGTGTGGAGGTAAGCTCATTAGGATCGCCACTATGCTCTTGAGATATAGGGATAGAAGTGGACCTATTATATCATGTCTTAAATGAGGTATTCAACCTCAAGCATTGCCTAGTGGACTAAGTGGCCACTGCCCGCAAGCGCACGGTGTCGTATTAGATAAAATATCGTTTGCAGGGACCAAAGTAATCTATCGAGTCCTTTCTATCAGAAGATGCTAAGCTATAACTTAATCCTGATTTGATTTAACAACTTCTAATTAGCTAATTCTAAATTCAATCAAAAAGAAACACCTAGGGATTTATGTAGTTAAGAAAGGTGTTGGATAAAAAATGATTAACATTCGCTTTTCTCTAATCGGATAATTTCGAGGAATTACAATCTATCTATAATTTAGTCTATTCTTTCGAAATCAATCAAATTGTCTAAACTAAGCAAAAGTTGTTCTTTCAAACTAATTTGTCTTAATCCAAGTTCAATATTTTCGATTACTCTCGAGTTCTCCCAACATGCAAATATCTCTTTCGAGTCATCGCTACATTGGGTTGTATCAAGCAGTCTAACAACTAAATTTCACCTTTCAGTTCTTCATTCAATTGTTTCAAGTGCATAAGCAAAATTTGGCCAATAATCCACTCACAACATGATAATCACTTGATAAAACGAAATCAAACCAATTATGAAACAAAAGCACAATTCTATTGATTAAAACATGATCCAACTACACTTCCATTAACTAATAAATCCCTCGACAAGATAAACTAATCACTCATGATTAAAAATTAAACAACTAAACAATCGAATCAGCGAAATCTGAGAGGGAAGAGCTTGACAAGACAACCTTCAACAAAGTCTTCAAACCGCCAACAAAACCGAACTTCATACTCAAGATTTCTCACTTGCACAAAAAGCAAAGCAAAAATCCTAACTAAAAAGAGTAAAATTTGGGAAGGAAATGAACTAATCTATGTTATCCTCTCTTTGTTCTACTGCTGAGGGATGGGTTTATAAAGAAGAACTTGAGGCTTCTCGGCCACAAAGGCAAAAAGAAAATGAAGATGCCACAGTTACACAGCTCACCATGGTACATGGTAAGTACCATGGTTGGACCGTGGTCTTGGCTAGAACTAAATTTTTGCTCTTCTCTTACTCCACCAGCACAACACCTTATGGACGTCCATGGGGGATCAAAATACACTCAAATGAGGGTCAAATGCTGGGTCAAAATGGTCTAAATCCCTACAAAATGCATCAAACAATCATACTCGAGCATAAATCGAGAATAGGAGTATAAATGGTAACTTAAATCACAAAATTCTCCTAAAAATGCAACAAAATGACCCTAAAATGGTATGTATGATAAGCAATTATCAAACTTCCCCATGCTTAAACTGTTGTTTGTCCCTATGCACAGCTAAAACCAAAAAAATTATATACAACCTCCTCAGGATAAACATAGGTAACATTCCAACGACAAAGCCGATCCAAAGGTCGCCCAAAAATGCACAAATTCATTTAGCAAACAGACTAGGGAATGAAATTTTTGAAAACCACTTGATATATCATAATGTTAAATTTGAGTCAATCCCCCCGAATCATCAAATACAATCATTCAATATATGAAACAAATGGAGCTAGAAATACTGATAGAACCTCACTATAGTCATGTGGCACTCATCACTGATGTGTTTGAATTTATATAAAAGTTCCCTCAATTCATATTCCAAAGACTCAAATCTACCTTAAGCTTGACAAGATTCTCTAATTTTCCATCACTAAAATGCAAACACACTAAACAATCATGAGGACTTTCATAAGGTTGTAATGGGGCCATTGGTAAAGGTAAGAGAGGACCAAATGTTTTTGGAAATGTAGAGCTAGAAGCCATATACGAAAAGCTAAACATTTCCAATGCATCATACAACATCCTCCACAAACCAATACAATTCATTAACAAAATACATCCCCAATTAAAGAGACAAATTACATCCCTAAACCAATAAAAATTTTACAATCCCAACAAGGCTAACACTCTTTGTATTCTCTTTTTTTTTGTTGTTTTGTTGTTTTTTTTTCCTCTTCTTTTTCTTTTTCAAAAGAATTAGCCAAGGTAAATTCGTACAAAATTTTGAGTCTCAACTCTTCTCTAAACTTTGTACAAAAAGACAAGGGAATTCTTTTTATCAATCAAGATCACACATCCCTTCACGAAACAACCGAATCCACCAAAAATATCTTAATACACCTTAGTAGTTCCCAATCAAGTTTGATGCAAAAGAATGAAATGCTCCTCTAATCTTGGCTTAAGGGTGAGATAATCATTTGGCCATAGGCTATAGAAGGAGATTAAAATCAAGAAAAGCATATATAAGCTCAAAGGGGCTAGCAAGGAATATAATATACAACAAAGGTGGCTATTTGGTCGTTGGATTTAACAAGTCAAAGAATGCCTTAATCATATTACCTAAATACATATGCGAAATGTGATCTTGAATGAGAATCAAAGCAAGTTCTAGAGAAATGATATCAAGGAAGAGTTACATATGAAAGAAACATGAGACTAAATTAATAAATAGTTTCTAAAAGCTCAAAGCCTCACGAGACATATACCGAGGTCATAACTAGCTCATTAGTAAACACATACCAAAGCTCATGTAAAGAGTCATGGGGTAATCAACTCGCACTCAATATATGGTCAAAACATGAAGCTCATTTCGCAAACTCATTCTCAAATATTTTTATGCACAATTGGCAGATAAAAGGATCAAACTAAACCAAAGAAGTCTACCCAGTCTACAAAGATCATCATCGAAGGATTTTTTTCCTTTTCTTTATTTTTTTTCATACTCCTAATAACGAAATGCAATCTAAAATCTTTAAAATGCAAAAACTATGGGAAGAGACTAAAAAAAACAAAATTGCAATCTAGAATGAAAAGAAAAAGGGAAAAAAAACTAAATATACTTCTAAAATGCTTCTAACCAAATAAGATTAAAAACCTACAATAAAACTCCAAAAAAAAAAACTATCTTCTAACCAAATAAGATTAAAAACCTATAATAAGACTCCCAAAAAAAAAAAAAAACTATCAAAAATGTTATATGTAATACACAAGCACGCCAAGCCAAATAAGACATCAGACACCAAATATAATGACTAACTCCGCCATGCTTAAATCACACATTGCCTTGAATGTGGGCACATAGTAGAAAAAGGGAAGGGAAGTAGCAACAAGCAATCAGAAAGGAGGTGGGGGAGGAGGATGGAGTGGTTGGCCATAACAGATATGCCAATCTCGCCAGATTTCTAAACAAGCCCTATAGTCCTGGAAATATTGAGTTTGGGTGGCAAGCATCCCATGGAGCTCGTCGTGACAGTCTTAGACAAAATCACGAAGAGCGACGTTCTCAAAAGCAACATAAGCTCGAAGGGACACTTGCTCTTCCTGAATGAACCTAAGGGTGGCTTGCAGGTCAGCATAGTCAGTAGGGGGTGGTTTGGAAAAAGTGCTAGGTTCGACTTGACTAGAATGAGGGGTTGGAGGATGGGGTACAGGTAGAACAACCTTGGCATCACCAGGTACCCAATAAAGGTTAGTCCAATGAAGTAAGGTGGTTTGATTAACATTGTGAAGCAGCATAAGCCAATCCCCAGGGTAAATCCAGCACAATCGTCCAGTCTCTACTTTACTAAAGTTCATGATCTCAAAAGCGACTTGATCAAGTCGCTCGAACCCAGAGACTTTGTCCTCAGGGTTGGGCTCAATACCCAAAACTCTAGTAATAGTAGTCACAATACCACCTATGACTATTCTACCCTTAGTGCTAACAGCAGTACTATACAATTGCTTAGCCAAAAACAAACTGGGGTCAAGCTAGACAATGTCAAGCATACAAGATAAGAAATACAACTCAGATGATCTCAAGACGTTTAGACTATCATCCCGAGCAAAGAAATAACAAGCTAGGACACGCTGAGTTACCTGAATGCAAGGGTTCCTAATATGTGTGCACTTGGATGAACTAGTGCTGTACCTAACAATCCCTGAAAGGTTGCCCCAAAATGCATTTGGGTTGATTTCGCGAGGGACTTGTCGGTTCGGTAAATCCATAATAGGTGAAAAATCGAATATACTATTGAAGGTACCTAAGTTCAACTCGTATAATTATCCTTGCAAATAAAATGAAATGTACCCGACTTGACATTGAGGCCCTCTAGTGACCTCAAGATAAAGTATACTAAAGAATTCTAAGGTCAGGTCCTGGTATGTATACTCTTTTATTTCTATAAAGTGTTCCATATCACCCCGTGTAAACAACCACCTAATATCATCTAACATTCCTTAACATACTAACAATTGCTCATCACAATAATGGGTTCCACAATTATGCGTTCAGTTAAATAGTTACATCTAGCAATATGATCGGGGTCAGTTAAACAAAGAGGATGAAGAATGTTACCTTGGGCTCACACATTAGTGGAAGTTTGGGAGGTCTGTTGAGGCCGAGATAGTGCTTGACTTGATGATCCAACCTCCTTGCCACTTTTGTGACTTTTGGTTGGTGCCATTGTTGTAAAATAAAACAAAAATTGAAACTAAAACATCAATAATAAAATTTAAGGAAGAAAAATAAAGAATTTAAGAAAAAAGAAGAAAAAATAGAGAAAGAAAAAGATGGTTATGGTGGATGGATGAGGGTGAGATGAGTTTGGAAAAAAAAAAGAAGAAAGAGATGAAATTTGTGGAAGAAAGAGAACGATTAAGTGAAGAGGAAGGATTTTGAGTGAAAATGGAGTAAAAATGTGAAGAAATGAGGAAGGATTGAAGGTTTAGTAATGGTGGGTTTAGAGAGAGAAAGAGACAAGTAGAGAGAGAAGGAGTCGAAGAAGAAGATAAAGTTTGGGAAAAATGAAGGGTCACCACGTTCAAAACCCTTGACAGCGACCCGTAGCTGATCACCACGGTCTGTGGTAGTGGCCACAGGCCGATTGTGGTGTATGCTGACACCAGTATTTTTTTGATTTTCTGATTTGGCATCCTACGCCTCATGGTGCTGGGCTGCTGGCTGTGGGTGCCAAACATTTTATATATATATATATATATATATATATATATATATATATATATATATATATATATATTCCTCTCTATTTTTACGCTTTATTCTATTCTTATTCTTTTCTCTCTTTTTTTTGTGTCTCTCTTGTCCTTTTTTTCTTATAACTTTTTATTTATTTTATTTTTATAAAATACTATAAAAAATAATGAAAATCAAATCTAAGAAAAGAAAAGGGCTTGGGTTGGCTACCAAGAAGCACTCTTTTATGGTCAAAAGCTTGACCCTTCTTCTATGCTTGTCCCGGATCAGTGAGTATATCGACATTAGCTTTATCACAGACCACAAAATCAAATTTCTTTAATCGAAGGTACCATCTTAAAAGCTCTGGTTGAAGGTCCTTTATCTTCATCAATTGATGCCATAACGTACTATCAGCATACAGGACAAACCACTTACGTAGCCCATCAGACTGGCTACTATCACCCTGTTCAACCTGCAAATCAAAATCTGCATCAAATCCTTTCATGGGGGCAAAAAGAGAGCAGCTTGAGCAAACCTGCAATAATCGCTCATAGTAGATTCATTAGAAGCATTGGCCTCAACCTTACGTATGCTAGGAGGCATAGGAGCAGCAAACTCCACCTTAACATACCTTTGGTTGGGGTCCTCAGTAGAAATTCAGTCAAAGTTAGGAGGATCTTCACAATTCAAGATATCCTTCATGTCAATCTCTGGGGAAGGGGGAAATTCATCTAATAGAGAAGAATTAAGGGAAACCACTTTCTCCTCCACATGATAGCATAGCACCCTTGCACTTCAAAAGTTATACGCTCCTTTCTTATATCAATATGGCAACTTGCGGTAGCTAATAAGGGCAGACCTAGAATAATTTGGGTATCATCGATCTCGGTTATATCAACTATGATAAAGTCTTTCAATACTAAAATATCTCCTATATTGACTAGCACATCTTTCAATTTGCATATAGGTTAAGTTTCAGAACCGTCTGGTACCTGTACTGAAAAGGGTGCAGGTTGTAATGGTCCTAAGTGAAGCCTATGAAACAAAGAGTAAGGCATTAAACTGACGCTTGCACTTAGATCACAGAAGGCTCTCTTAATTTCTACCTTTCCCACAATACAGGGGATAGAGAAGCCACTTGGGTCAGAAAGCTTAGGTGAAAAACTGGTGGGTATCTCTACACTTTCATTCTCTATGAATGTAACGGCCTTGCCACCATCATTTCTTTCTCCACTCTTAACCATAATTATTTTTCTACACTCTTCAATTGGTTTGTCCTGGGGGTCAGTAAAGTCCTCCACTTCTTCCTTCAAGGTGACACAATTACGATGCTCATGAGGGTTAGGTTCGAGCGTGCTAGGAAGTTTATCCGATGGCATAGATGAAAAGCTAGCGTGTTGGACAATTTAGGCTTCTAAGATCTTATTGTGAGTTGTGAGTACATCAACCTTAGAGGCTAATTGCTTAAAATGCTCATCCTGCTTTTGTTGTGCCATCACAGCTTCTAAATTGGACTTTTGGGGTACCTGTGGAGGGAAATGAGGCCTTTGAAAACCGAGGGATGCTCTAGCATTCATTGGGGGCATATTCGGAGGGTTTGGATCAGACCTATATGAGAAATTCGAATGATTCCTCCAACTCGGATTGTAGGTACTAGAGCAAGGGTCATTGGCTGGTCTCGAGTTGAAATTTTGGACATAGTTGACTGCACTAGAACCTTGGGAAAAAGGACTCTCAACTTGACAATTCAAAGTCACATGTTCAATAGAACCACAAATTTCACATGGGGGAGGGGCACTAGAATTCACAGCATTAACATTTACACGGTCCAACTTTTGGGTCATAGCATCAACTTTAGCAAGAAACAAAGTGCATCAACTTCAAGCTTACCTTCAACCTGTTTGGGTTGGCCTTGTTCGATGGACCATTAGAAATTGTTAAGTGTCATATTCTTAATCAAATTATAGGCATCATCTTCAGTTTGATTCATCAAGGTTCCTCCTGCCGCTGCATCGATAGTAGACCTTACAGATTGGGTCACACCATTATAAAAAAGTTTGAATAATCACCCATCGTTAAAGACCATGATGAGGGCATAAATGCAGTAAATCTTTAAATCGCTCCCAAGCTTCATGAAGCATCTCATCATCCCTTTGAGTGAAGTTGGTTATTTGATTCCTCAAACTTGCCGTTTTGCTTGGAGAGAAGAACTTGGCGAGGAAACTCTGGTAAGCTCATCCCACGTGGTGATACATCCCAAAGGCAAAGAACACAGCTAAGCTCTTGCCTTCTCCCTTAGCAAGAAGGGACATAATCGCAGTCGAATGGCATCAGTGGAGACTCCGTTAAGCTTCAATGTGTCGCACACCTCTAAAAAGACCGAGAGGTGTAGATTCAGGTCTTCTAAAAGAGTTCCTCCAAACTAGGATTGTGGCACCATGGAAATGAGAGAGCCGGCTTGAGCTTAAAATAATTTGTATTAACGTTAGGGTGAGCAATGCTTGAGGTAACTCCTTGGACTCTAGGGGTAACAAAATTTCTAAGCATCCTTCTTTGGTCACCCCCTCCTCCTGCCATATTTCCTAAAGTTCTTTTTGCCTCGCGTCTTTGTTCTTCAATCTTTTACTTCTTCCTCTTTAAGTAGAAAGACCTCTTGATCTCATGATCGGGTTCGTATAGAAATGAACTTCGCATAAATGGGAAGATTCCTATAAGCACTATTACCAACACAACCAGCGCAATCAAACAAGAAAATAAAAGATTTTGTAAGACTAACTCAATAGTTAACGATGGCGCCAAAAACTTGATACAGCCGCAAGCGCACAATGGCATTATAGCAAATCAAGATCGATCCCACAGAGACTAGGTTGATCTATCGGGTTATGTTCCCTCAAGATAGGCTAAGCAAATTCAAATTTTGAGATTGAAACTAAATTAATCTATTATCTAGTCTAATGAATAAATATTCAAGGAATTAAGTCAACCAATGAATTACCCGGTTTAAGAATAGATAAAGCACTTTCTCTTTAATTAGGAGATTTCAAGATCGATAATCGAGATATTACAACCCTCTTTCAAAGTAGAGTGAAATCCAAATCAAATCAATCATCAATTCTCATGGATTCTCGATTAGTCTAGGTTCATTAGGCACACGATTATCATTTTAGGTCTCTTGATTGATAATTCTTTCTTAAGACATCACATAATCGAGTCGAATCTGGTGATTCCGACATTATATTTCACCTTTCAGTATTTCACCCAATATCTAATACAAGCAAGAAGATGATCAAACTTCTTACAAGAAATTCAAACTCCAAACTTGATGAAATAAATCCCAACAATTCAAAAGCGCACCAAACAATCAATTCAAGAACACAAGCAAACGCAAGTTCAACATCAATCCTAAGAATTAAAACTATAAATTAACATGAATAATGTAATCTAATCTATCAATATACAAAGCTATAAATCTAATGGAGAAATGAGAAGAAAAGGGAAAGAATTCTTCAGCCCAAACGCGTGCTTGAATCTGTCAATTTGCAAATACGATCCCGCTTCCTCACGAATCTCCCTTTTCTACTTGCTCTCCCTCACTCTGAGAATGGATTCTACTCCTAACTAGATGGTGGAATTGAATGGAATGGGATGAAAACGGTTATCAAATGAGAAAATAACCCTTTTTACAGTGAAAATACTGCAGTAAAAACATAAAAACTATCGGGAAACCGAGCAACCATGAGAAAGCATAACGACCTTGGGGGGAAAAAGGGGCCACCATGGACCGTGGCCCCACCACGGTCTAACCGTGGTGGCCTTTGGCAGGTCCGTTCTCACGATGATTCATTTGCTCCTTCTTCTGGATCTTCCCTAGACCGTGGCTCCAGCCACGGTTTGACTGTACTGGGAGCCTTTGGGCCTCTTTGGTCATCTTCTTTGATCACTAGGCTTCAAAAACATCTTCTACTCACTCGCTTTGGGCTTGTAAACTTAAAATGTGCAATAATTTCTGAAATAAGCGAAACCAAAGCGTAATAGAAGAAATAAGGGTATAAATCGTATAAATAAGCATATTAATCCCCTAAAAACGCATCAAAATGACCCTAAAATGATATGCTCTATGGGTATTTATCAGTTTCTTACAAGGGACTATGGGAATTAGATGGGTTTTTTTTTCACTATCCGAATGTTCAATTTGGTCGTTGACCAGGCTGGATTCAGATTCCATTATAATTAAAGGAAAGCGGATGAAACTGAACCACTTTATGTTTGTTGATCATGTCATCTCTTTATGTAAAGCTTACACTTATTCTGCCCTGGCTATAATAAATGTTCTTAATGATTTTGCCTAACTTTCTTACCTACATATAAATAATGAAAAATCATGGATTGTCATTGGGGGATCCAATGACAACATAAGCAAGAGATTATTGCTCAGAGTTGGTTTTCTAGAAAAACAACCCTTTAGATACTTAGCATCCTATTTTCTGCCATAAGATTAAGTAAGAATAATTGCTCCCTACTAATGGGCATTCTTATAACTAAAATCAAGGAACGAAGTAGGAGAAATATATCCTATATAGATAGAGTCACACCAGTTAACTCTATTTCAATGGGTTCCATTGGATTTTGGTGTAGAATATTTATTGTGCCTTGGCTTGTTCTTAAAGAAGTTATAGCAATATGTAGGAAGTTCCTTTCTGGTGGTTCAAATAAGTATATAAGATCTCCTCATATAGCTTGTGAGTGAGTATGTAGCCAAAGATATACAGAGAAGTTGGTCTAAGGAACATCAATCAATGGAGCAAAGCTATCATAGCTCAGTATGTATGACAAAGTTTAGAAGTTTTTTCAAAAAGATCATGATCAAAACTAAGTTTGCAAAGCTTCAACATCCAACCAGTCATAGCCTTAAAATATGAAAAAAATATAATTTGTACTGTTAATCAAATGAATTGGGTACAAATCTCTAACTATATTTTACAAAAGAACAAATTAATCCTCTTATTCGATCTTTAAAAATGAATTTCTAATCTTCGACGTAGAGGGCACCTGTTTGTATGCTTATTCTCCACCGCCAAGTGGTTTTCATTCGCTTCCTCCACTTTAAGAGAGAAAGCCTCAATTTAGAAGTAATGTTTCCTCATTAGAATAGAGGTAGGGTCCTATTTATCAAAAAATCCCCTCCCTACTCGCTATGGGTCAAGTTGGGATTTAACTTTTTGTGGGCTTGCAATTAAGCATTAGTTGGAATCAGTCTAACTTGGAAGTCCATGTTGACTTGTTACTTGAATCTTGATTTTTTTGAGCTGGTAGGCTATTGAGCTGTTGATTTGACCATTGAGCAGTATCGAGGGATTGGCCATCAACTAGCCTTTAACCTAGGAATCATCAAGCCTTGACTTATGAGTTAGCTTGGACTCCAGCATTGATTTGAGAGTCACTTGGGCTTTGACTGGACCTTGACGTGAAAGTGCACCTTAGGCTTGAGCCTTGACTTAAGAGTCCAATTTAAGCTTACTCCTTGATTTGGGAGTCAAATGTGGGCCAATTAAATAGACTAAGCTAAATATTTAATTCAAATTGATCACTTAGTACGGCAATTTTTTTTTTAAGTGCCTACAGATTTCCCCTTTAAGACTAAGTCATGTACATGTCTTGTACTGTTTAAGCGTGACCAATGTCTTGACATGTTTTACTTTGACTTACTAATGCCATCAACTTGACCTATTGTGCTTGTCATACTGTCAACCTGACTTTTCACATCGTCGACATGACTGGGCGTACTATTAACTTGACTTGTCATCTTTTCCACCTAACCTATTATGTTGTCAACTTGATGGCTTATAGGTGAGTCATACTGACCTAACTTGTTTGGTTGCCAACCTAGTGCTTAACGTGAAAATTATGTGGACGTCTTACACTATGTCACCCAATATTTTGCAAACGCCGAGTTGAACGTGAGGTGACATATTGTCTTAAAGAGAACACTTTCAAAAATCTTAGTCATTTTTGATGACATGGACCTGGACTGGTTCACCATTACAAGAAACTTAGACCTTAAATTTGAAACCATTTGACACCAAAAAATTTTCACAGCAGTGCCTAAGACTTTGCCCATCTATTTAATTGATCCATTTTCTTAGCTTAGCATGCAAGCCATACATGCTTATTCTTCCTTTTTTTTCTTTTTTTTTTTTAATTTGTTGTCCATTCTTATAAAACTAGATAGGAAGAGACCTTTTGTTACCATCACTGCTAACTAGTAACCTAGAGGTATCTGCCATCATCTTTAACTCAAATTTGATGGTTTCAATTCTTTAGGTGTTTAGCTCTTTCACTCCTCTCTTTTTTTTAAAGAAATTATGTTGATATTGTTCAAGGAGATTGATCAACACATGGCCCTTTCAAGACAAAGTAGTTTGTCCATTGTAATGGTCACATTTACTCTGTTTTAACTTCACTATGTTCCATTTTTGAAGTTCATGGGTTGTTCCTCGGACAAATGTTGAAGGAAGGCAGCAAAGCATGATTCTTGGTTTGACAAACTAACTAAAAGTAACATTTTTCTTTCTTTTTTTATTTGTTCACTTTTTTGGCCTTTTTTTAATATAGAATCTTGTTTGTCCTTCTGAGGCTGATGATACGTGCTTGGTACCAAAGCATTCATCTTTATCCATAATGTCAATACTATTGTTGTCAGTTGTCATCTCGATAAAAAGCATTAATATCTCCTATCCTCTCTTTCTTTTCTTGGCACACATGCATGCTAGATTTATTAGGAATGAAAGTTAAAGCAGCAAATTCTAAGCCAAAACATAGCATGACTTTTGGTGACAAGCAAACATAGCCAATTGCTTTCTCATGCATCTAACTTCTAAAAGAATAAATTGCCCTAAACTGTCCTCCTTATGTGTTGATTGCATTTTAGTTTCCTATTGTAATACAGTTGTTGTGCTATATGTTGATTTTCATTGCAAACAACTAATTGGCTCATAACTAGAGTTTTTTTGTTCTTCTATTATCTGATCAGTTACATGCCACACCCTTTTTTCACAAAGGCAGTCATGATTTTCATTTTATGTTATGACATCCTTATGCATATGTGAGAGATATCTTAGATGTTTTTCCCTATATGCCTGCTTGTATTACCATGGTTCATGCTTGTCTATGTATAAGACTCTAATTTTTTATTGCATTTATATTGATGTCATCTCCTGTGTAGGTTTGATTAGTAAACACAAAGACTGTTGTGAACGATGTGGAACACTAGACCTTTACACCTATAATGGAAACCCACATGCTAAAAGTGATATGAAGACATGAAGGCCACTTGCAAATGAGGTTAACTGCTAATCTTTTATGGTGTAGAATGAGAATTCCACACTCTATAATTGTTGCAGACTTGAATGTCACTTGAAAGACATGGTTTACCATATCCTATGATGTGTATGGACACTTAAGGCCACTACGAATGCGGTTGAGCACTAGACCCTTTGGGGCTTGGAATGGAAAATGCACATGCTAAAAGTGGTGTGAAGACTTAGAGACCACTTACAAACACGGTTTTTCGAAAGACTTTTCAAGACCTAGAGTGGAAACCCACATGCTATAAGTGGCATGAAGTCTTAAAGGCCACTTGGGAACGCGGCTTACAACTAAACCTTCCAAGGCCTGGAATAGAAATCTACACGCTATAAGTTGTGTGAAGAATTAAAAGCTACTACAAACACTATTAATCGCTAAATCCTTCTCAAGATCTTAAGGGGCAAACCCATACACTATAGTGGGGTGAAGACTTGAGTGCATGTCAAAGACCCACTATTTATGGAATTGCCCTGACTTGGTCCTTAGACTTTGAGTATAATGCCTACATGCATTCTAATTGGGAGAAGGCCTTTCAACTAATTATCTGAGCACATTGCTACAAGTCTACCATCCTTAATAAGGCATGTGAGATCTCTTCTCTTTCACCCTTGTCATTTTCCATTTTGTATGCTTTGTTAGTGACCCAAAGCATTTGATTAATGAACTTAGTTGCTTGAAATCACTCTACACGAACAATCAATCGTGTTCTAGGTGACTTAGAAGGTCTACAAAGGACAACGTTCAAGTTAGCAACTTGATGACTTGGAAGTTAAGAACTGACTTAGAAGTTTTCTGCTTATATGACTTGAAAGTCTGTAAAGAAAACATGGAAATTAGAACTTGATGGCTTAAGATTTAAGAGGTGACTTAGAAGTCAATGTAACTTTTGAATTAATCACTTGGTGATTTTTAGGAGTCAAGAGTAACTTGGTTGCCTGCAAACATGATGACTTAAAGTGTTGAAGAAAGCAAGATGGTGTGTAACTTACTTGAGTCAATATACTTAACTTAAAATTTTTTAAAGTTGATGACTTTAAAGACTTTTTTGTGGTTGAGTTAAGAGTTTGCAAGGACTTGATACCTTGAAATGTGACTCTTAAGTTAGTCGCATTCATGACCTAAGTGTGGAGTAACATGAGAGTCTTTAGGAATGAGAATTAACAATGTTGATGATTTAATAGCTGTTAAGAGGGACTTTTAAGTTGGTAGCATTCATGACTTAAGTCTCCAGCTTTGCTAACTTGAAGGTCTTTATAGATGACTTCAACATCTATAGCATTAACAACTTGGAAGTCTCCCACTTGATAGCTTGAAAGCTTTAAGCGTAAGTGCTTGACTTGATAGTATGCGATTTTGAATATGTGAGAGACATCCTAATGCTTCTGTGAGAGATATCTTAGATGCTTTTCCCTTTATGCCTGCTTGTGTTACCATGGCTCATGCTTGTCTATGTATAAGACTCCACTTTTTTATTGCACTTATATTGATGTCATCTCTTGTGTAGGTTTGATTAGTAAACAAAAAGACTGTTGTGAACAATATGGAACATGAGACCATCGACACCTATAATGGAAACCCACATGGTAAAAGTGGTATGAAGACATAAAGGCCACTTGAAAATGAAGTTGTCTACTAATCTTTTATAGCGTAGAATGAAAATTACATACACTATAACCGGTTGCAGACTTGAATGCCAGTTGAAAGACATGGTTTGCCACATACTATGATGTGTGTGGAGACTTGAAGGCCACTATGAATGTAGTTAACCACTAGACCCTTTGGGACTTGGAATGGAAAATGCACACAATAAAAGTGGTGTGAAGACTCAGAGACCACTTATAAACATGGTTTTCCGAAAGACTTTTCAGGACCTTAAATGGAAACCCACATGCTATAAATAGCATGAAGTCTTAACAGCCACTTGGGAACACAGCTTACCACTAAACCTTTCAAGGCTTGGATGAGTTTAGTCTTTGTATGTGACTTATAAGTCTACAATATTGATGGCATGATGGTCACCAGATGCAACTTATAATTCGGTAACATTGATAACTTAATCCTATCCTCGTTTAAATCGCTTGGGAGCATAAGCTGACCTAGAATCTTTTACTGTGATGGCCTAAGAGTCTTTATTAGTGACTTGAGAGCCTATTATTTTAATGACTTGATAAATGTTAGGAGTGACTTTATAGTATGCAAATTTGATGACTTGAAAGTTTGTAACTTTATTAACTTGATAGTCTCTAAGAGGTGGCATGATTGTCTATAATATTGATCATTTGAAAATCTTTGGGCATGACTTACTATTGTGACCTAATAGTTTGCTACTTTGGTTGGCTTGATACTACACATTGACTTGAAAATTTATAAGTTTGATGACTTCTGAGTCTTTAGGTGTCACTTAAAAGTCGGTGATTGTTATAACTTGTGAGTTTTTACGGAACTTAAGAGTCTTTATAAGTGTCTAAGTTTATGGCTTAACAACATGAAATTCATTACTTCGGACTATGATGACCTACTACTTATAAGTCCTTACAACTAACTTGCTACTTAGTTACTTGAAAGTTCATAATCTTGATGACTTGGAAGTCTTAAGAGTGACTTAATAGTCTGTGTGAAGTTTGATGAGTTGATAGTCTTTTGCGAAGTCTTGGAAGTCTAGTACTTAATGGCGGAGAGTCTTAAAAGGCTTCTTGAAGACATATACTAAGTTTGACCGGCAAGTCTCGTATGTTAGACTTGATGGTCTCTAGGTAGTGTTGTGGGATTCATTTGAAGAGGAGCCTTCGCAATTATTCTTTTTGTCAACAAGGCTATTGATTGCAATTTATACTCGTAAGGCGCTTTTTTTTTTGGACTTCCGTATTAGCATGGCAGCTACTGAGAAGGATATTGAGCAAGAAAAGGTTCTTGTTCACAGTAAACCTATGGCTACTCTATCACCTAAAAATGTAGAGGAATTGGAGAGGCATTAGCGGGTCATATCGGAGATGTAATCTCCTCTCAACCTTGATGGTTAGATAGAAACCTACTAACTTGTTGCTTAATTCATTTTGTTTTTCTGTTATTTAGTACGTATTAAACTCTTGCAATGAACTACTATACCCTCTACCATACAAGACATGTTTTATTGTTGCTTATTTGACCATTTGTTTTTTTATCTTATTTTGACCACAGTTGTTAATTTACCAAGCAACCTGTGTACTCATCAAATATGTAACTTTCCTATGAGATCAAGTCATTGCATAGTTCATCAAAATATACTTTAACTATTTATTTTGTTGTTCATAGTTTATCCTTCTATAGGCCAAGAGTATTAGAAAAAAATTTTCTTTTCCTTTTTTGCCATTCACAAATTTGTAGCCTTGTGTGCCAAAAATAGTACAAGATTTTATATTCATCGTTAATGTTTTTCCTCTTGTAGGTCAAGAGTAATACAAGATTTTTTTTGTCATTCACAGTTTATACTCTTATGGGCCAAGAGTATATAAAGGAATTATTCTCACTCTTTTCTTCTTGTTTTTATGAATAGTTTAGGCTCTAGCTCGAGAGCTCAAATGCATTCTATATTCAAGGAGTTTACCAAGTTGTATTTTGGAATCTAAGCTATCAACTTGCGGACCTGTGATGTGGTTGGAGGAAGTTGGTTTATTTTTTTTGCTTCTTTCTTTTGAGCTATACCTGCAGCTAGTGAGGACTACAGTATGCCTCTTCACCTTTAGGAAGCCACTTGTCTATACATCAAAAATTGAATACATGCTTCATGTAAAAGAGAATGGACCTATAGAACTAATTTATCCCACCAAGGGTGCCAAACACGGAGCCCCTCTCTTGTAGCAATGATGAGCTTGATAACTCTTTACTTGTCCTGATTCTTCCTAAGGCTAAACCTCATTTAACCTCTAAAAGGAAAAAAGACTTTGGAATCTAGCCTTTTCCTAACCTACTAAACACAAAAGGATGTTGTTGTGTTGCATGCAGCTATAACATGTCAAAAACAGAAGACTTTGGGTTGATATCAACATCTTCATGATCACTTTTAGTAGCCACTTTTGTTGAAATGTAGTAAGCAAGTGACTGCTTTTCCTTGCGTCTCTCCTAAGATCCTAGCAGGTGGAGGTAGTACACAGCCATGGCCAATATAGGGATTTCTATGTCATGTCTTTACTTTGATATCATCTTTTGCGTGTCATCAAGTCTGTGGAACTTAATTTCAATGACATGCCCCAATGGAACTAGTTTACTAAAGTTTTAACTCAATTTCTTCATTATCTCATATGCATTTGAATTAAATTCCTCTTGAGTGTGCTCTTTGGGCTTGTCTCTCTCTCCTTTGAGTTAGATGTTGAAAGAAGTAACAAAACTCAATAGAAGGGCTTTAGGCACTTTACTTTAGCTTGCCTTATGAACTAGGAGTACACCTTTTCCTTTAAGGATCCTAGAATTTGAAGACAGCCTTGGTTATGCTTTGAGGAGTTAGATGCAAAATCGTGATTCACCATCTTTTCAAGGCATTGCTATGACAGTTGCTTGTTTGATAGAATGGATTAAAGTTGTTTGCTTACTTTCTTCTTCCCGATGTTGTTCTGGCTTTGCGTCGTCATCATGACCATCTTTTTGAGGTGCATGACTGTCTTTGTCATTGTTTACCAGCCCTTTTCTTGTGGAAGATATAGCGGCTGGCACAGTTTCTATTGGTGTAGTATCTTCCTCTAAGAACTTTACATTAGCGAAGTGTGCCTCAACCACAATAAATGGTTTAGCATCATCATTTATCTTTTTCTCCCCATCCCTAAAGTACTTAAGACATTGGTGCAAGTTTGAAACTACCAATCCATGTTCATAGAGCTAGGGATGCCCAAGCATTAACATATAAGAAATCCTTGAATCTATGACATGAATGATTAAAGATGTGTCAAATCGTCATTTGTCAATTTTAAATGGATCATACTAGTTGCACATTAGACTTCTACATTGAAACCTTGTATCATTGTTCGACCCTTGAATAATTCTTTGATGATAATACCCAAGTCATTTATAGTAGACTTCATCATTAAGTTGACTGTTGAGTCATCGTCCACTTCAATAAACCTAACTTTTGCCTTCATATGTATCTAGTGACAAATAATGGGTGATTATATGGCTTAGACTCCAATGATATCTCATCATCAATGAATGTCACTATAGTATTACAAGTAATAATTGGGTAAAACCAAGCACAAGTAATACATCCTTTATCTAATCAACATATTGATTTACATAACGAATTGCGATAACCTGTTCACGCACCTTTTCTGGAAAGCAAGAAATTTGTGTCCAACCCATGTGTGTTGCTAAAGCTTCTATAACGGTAAGGTTTTAGCATGCTGCTTTTCATTCGTCTTGTTATTATCACCATCAAATTTAGAACATGAAGCTATGTTAAATACCTCTTTTTTAAAGAATCCTTTTAGAAAGAATTTGTCTAAGGTAATGAAGGCAAGTGATTTAGCCTAACCTTAAGGCTTCCTGCTGACTGTCGACTTCTTTCTTCCATAACTTTTCTCCTGACAAAGTAATGCTGGCTGAACTTGTCTTTGCTTTCTTGACTTTCATCTAGAAATAACATCCATCCTTTGTCATCTTCATCAAAGACACCTGATGTGGGATTGGTTTCTATCAATTGTAGTGGGATTAGTAGTGAAAGAAGTGCTAGCTCTAGACTTCTAAATTGGATTATAATTAGCTCCTCTTTCAACGAAGGTTAAAGTTAGGTTTTCCTTGAGGAGACAATTAGTTGGCTCTCTGTTGATGTGAAGGAGCATGATGCTCATATAAGATAGATGTGTGATCAGCATCTGATGTCTCATCCAAATTTAAAATGATCCTTCAATCCTTAACCAACTGCATAATGCATTCCTCGAGTGTAATGCACTTTTCAAGAGGGTGACTAATGACACTGTGGTACCAATAACTTTTTAGATCGATAGTCTTTCGTGCTTCTTCTAGGAACTTTGGTTCTAAAAGTTCAATGACACCTTTTTTGAGTAAGTCATCCAACATTTCTGATTAGGTCTTAATTAGGAAATAGCTACTTCTTTTCCTAAAGCTCTTTTAATATGGGGCACTTCTTTATTGCATCCTTGAAAGATATGCCTTTCTTTTCTTTTGGTTTAGGCTTCCCTGAAGTCTAAAAGCTCAATGACACCTTGGTTTAGGCTTCCCTAATATCTAAAATGGTTCTGGGCACTTTGGTTCTAAAAGTTCAATAACACCTTTTTTGAGTAAGTCATCCAATATTTCTAATTAGGTCTGAATTAAGAAATAGCTACTTGTTTTCCTAAAGCTTTTTTAATGTGGGGCACTTCTTTATTGCATCCTTGAAAGATATGCCTTTCTTTTCTTTTGGTTTAGGCTTCCCTGAAGTCTAAAAGCTCAATGACACCTTGGTTTGGGCTTCCCTGAAATCTAAAATGGTTCTGGGAACTTTGGTTCTAAAAGTTCTATAACACCTTTTTTGAGTAAGTCATCCAACATTTCTGATTAGGTCTGAATTAAGAAATAGCTACTTGTTTTCCTAAAGCTTTTTTAATGTAGGGCACTTCTTTATTGCATCCTTGAAAGATATGCCTTTCTTTTCTTTTGGTTTAGGCTTCTATGAAATCTAAAATGGTCTAGTTATGGAGACGGTCAACCTCAATAGGTTCTTAGAGGAGTTGAAATTTTTCTTTAGTTCACATTTATCCTTCTTTGATTCGATAGAAGAGAGTGACTTGCCATGACAGTTGCCTATCATCATCTTTATCTCATAGGGCTTGATTTTTAACTCTTGGGGAGCTTTACTCATTTATAAGACATACAACAAGTCCCACTCCATGCCTCAAGTGCGTATCTCAACAGCAGAAGCTTAAGACAGGCTATCTTCGCATTCAAAGCTAAGAACAAGTTAGTGATTGATGTAGTCAAGAGCACGCTCTTCCTTCTACTATTTTGTGTTTGTCAGCTCAATCACACTAATAGGGCATTGGGTTCTGCAGAACCTGTCAAGGAACTCTTACTCTATTTGCTCCAAACCATTGATGGCTTAGGGCCCTACATTTGCATACCAATCAAACCCAATAGCTTTAAAGGTCCATATGAATTATTTTATCATCTATCACCATCAGTACCATCATTTAGATGTCTCAATGAAGTGTTTAATATGTCGTTTCTTACTGCCATGTCCATGAAACTGGTAGAATTTAGGAGTTTAATAACCGTAAGGCATGCGTATAGCATCAATCTTCTTAGTGCAAGGTTTAGTGTCTAAGTGAGTTGCCCGTGAGCCTCTTCCTACTTGTGCCTTGATTGTATTTGTAATCAAGTCTTGGATTTGTTTAATAGTCATCGATCATAAAGATTAGCCGATGTGCTTACCACCATTCTTTGGTTGCTCCTCCTCATCAGCAACTTTACTCTAGTAGGACCGTGTTCCTCCTTTTCACTTTGTGAGGCTTTCTTAGAGGAGTCAGCTGACTATTTTTCTAACTTCTTAGTCAACTCCGCAATCTTCTCACACTTGATGCATGCTTCCTTTTCTTCACTCTTGTAGTGAGTTGTTGTAGCATGGCTTTTATGTTAGTCATATCCTCTTCCTAGTTACTTGCTCCTATCATTATAACTGGTATGATAATAGTTTTGAGGACTCAGTTTCAATTTTTAATTGAAAAGTCCCTTATGGTGGTGGCAAAGAAGAGTCACTACTGTAGTAACCTTAAACTTCAAATTTTGGAGATTAAAGCTTTTTAGGGTTTTGAACTTCATCCATCCCACAAAAAACTTTTTGCTTGATATTCAAGTCATGGAGTTTGGGTGTGAACATCATTGTTTTGCGTCATGATGATTGTTGCAATTATCTTGTCATGCTTCTTGTCTCCATTCTATAGGTTCGCCTGTTAAAGATGGCATCAGATTTATAGGACCTATGAAAGAGAGATTTGGTGTTCTTCTTCTTTAAAGGTTGAGAGACAGCATTCTTCATGAACATGTCTTCTCTGAAAAAGATGTTTTTTAAAACTTAACGTCTTGATTTTTAGAGAAACAGATAAGAGGCAGAGATTGTCCTACGAGGCGTACCAGTACTTGCAACCATAATATGTGAAAAAAAAAAAATGTAACTGGTACTGGTATCACATGAATCGACCATGAATCTCTGAGTACATGTAAAGAATAAATTTAATCATCTACTTCGATCTCTAAAAATGAATACTTGATCTTAAGGGTAGAGGGCACCTCTTAGTATTCTCTTTCTCCATTGTGAAGTGATCTTCAAATGCTTCTTCCACTTTAAGAGAGAAAGTCTTACTTTAGAATTAGTCTCCCCTCCCCCTTTTTATTGAGGGGCTAGGGTCCCAATAAAATCCCTGACCTTCTTCATTATAGGTTAGGTTGGGATTTGACTTCTTTTGGCCCCGCACTTGGGCTTTAGTTTGAATTAGTCTAACTTGGGACTTCGTGTTGACATGGTGCTTGAGTCGTAATTTGTTGACTTCATAGTATGAAAATGGCATTTTTTTTCAATTTATGAGAAGTACTTATTAGTACTTATTGCCGAGTCATACTAAAACATGTCGGATCATGCTGAAACATGCTGAATGATTGAAGAGGTTATAACTGTCATTTTTAATGAGTACTTAACTGTGCTGAATTGTACTAAATTGTGCAGCATAATACTAAAATATGCTAAAAGTACTTGAATATTGATGATAAATACTTATGATAAGTTGAAAATGACATGCCCTAAGGTGCAGATTTGATCATTGAGCTGGACCAAGGTGGTTGACTATTAACTAGTCTTTAACCTAGGAATGATGAAGCCCTAACTTCTGAATCAATTTGGGCCTTAACTTAAGAGTCAACCTTGGTTATTGATCAAGTCTTTATTTGAGTGTCACTTGGGCCTTAACTTGAGAATCCACCTTGGGCTTAAGCCTTGGCTTAAAGCTCCACTTTTGGCTTAGGTCTTAATTTGAGAGTTGAATTTAGGCCTAATTAAATCGTTTTAATGGATTAGCCCATATAATTGATTTAAATTAATCTCTTGGGATGGCCCAATTAATTTATATTCAATCAAGGCCCCTTGGGATAAATTATTTTAGAACAGAACTAACATACTAAAGCATTCATTTTCCATATGGAATTTTATTGCACAAATGAACTCCAAATTATCTCAGAGCTGCTTCTTTTATGGTGGAGACAGATACATTAATGAGAAAATAGGCAAACGAATCTGTAGAGCACTATTTTGCCTCTGTTCCTTTTATGATGAATTGAGAAATATGCTGCTTTACTAGTTGGGTATCAACTGCAATGCTTCAAGCCTAGATAAGATGCACTATTTGTTATTATTTGGCAAATGAAACAAAACTCAAAGAATGGTCTTATTCATTGCTTATGCTACTTTTCAGCTTGCTTTATGGTATGAGAGAAACCAGCAAGTATTTTTTGGGACTAGAAATATCAATATCTAATATTTACAATGATGTACAATACACTATAAACATGTGTTTTGATTTCTTTGTTGTGATTCATGCTAAGTGTAATCTGTGAGCAAATCATTGTAGTTACCCTGATTCCTAGAGGGTTAAAGGCACCTTTACTACAATAAAGGCAATCCTAAAAAGAGTTTTTAGAAAGTAAATGTGAATTTGCTAATCCCATCTTTTATAGATTTGTCTTTGGCTATACAATAATATTTCTTGGTTGGTAATAAAGTTTTTCACCTTATCATCAAAAAAATATTTCCACTCTTGATTTAGTACAATTATCGACTATCTATTGATGGCGATATCATTTTTAATCTTGTTTACATTTAATGATTTAGGTATCTCTAGATATCTATTTTTTATTTATTTATGGATGATATTACATTGTATGTTATGTACTTTTCTCAATCTTTTTGGATTTTGAAATATAATAATCCAAACTATGTGTGGCAGAAGCTAAAAATTTGAACTCAAGGGATAGGTACCAGTGCTTTGAATTTTTAAGATGTTTACTTTTAGTAATACAAGAGTCGTTGTCAATTGTATTTGTCAACTAATTTGACTTTCAAAATGAATTTATCCAATTTGAATTTTATACATTTGTATTATTTTAGAGCGACATTATTTGAAATTAGCTAAAAAATACAATCCAAAATGACCATGTACAATTGAAATAAATAGTCTCAAAGTTTGGAATGGTGGTGCCTTCTCAAATTCAGATCATTAGTTTTCACCCCCCGGTTGGACTGTCATAGTACAAAAATTCTTTCTCTGTCAGTAATAAGCTTTCCAGTTATTTGAAATATCATGCAAATTATCCTTCCAAAATTTATGCACCTACTTTTCTTTTTGTCTTCCCAAAAAATAAGAAATTATTTTAACTTGATCGGAAAAGAGTGACAAGAAACTTCCTTAACAAGTAAGGTGTACAATGCAATTAATGTTTGGCAATTATTTGCACTCAAATCTAAAATTTGTTGATATTTTGAACCTTTTTAAAGTTTCAAAAGTTTTTAAAACTTTGGAAAAAATGGAGTGATTTTTAAAACTTTTTTCCTTATGAAGAAGTCCAAAACAATGTAATACTATTTTACAAAATGAAACAAGTTGTAACATATGACTTAGAACTGGACAATACAATTGTAGAAAATAATTTTGTCTTATTAGATGCCATAAATCCGAAGTTTGGGGGCGCTATTGATCTCAATTGGGGAATTGGACATCATTACTCCCAATTTTGACCCTAATTATTTTCTTTGCACCAACTCTGAGTCCAACTTGGTGGTTTGATGATGTGGCATGGCCAAATGCACACATGGATAGTGATTGGGATAAAAGTCAATATTTTAAGTTTTCAATGACACGTCACATATCTTTAATTTTGAAGGTTTATTTAAAAAAATTTGTGACATTTAGCATAGTGTTTGATTTTTTTCCTTTTAATTTTGTCTAATTATTTGAAAAATTAAAATTTGTTAAATATATAAATATTATTTTGGAGAAAATAAAAACTAATCAATTGCTTATTCAATCAGACATTATACATGGCATTAGTGAGCCTATTTTCTTTCTCATCTCCCCTACTCCACTCTCTCTGCTCACCCTGCCTACAGCCCAAAACATGAATCCCCCTCCCTAAGGTAGACCCGGCCCGGACATAGCCGCTTCCATAGGCCAGGGGATCTCAGGCGAGGGCACATCCAGATTCACCTTTGTCCAGTGAACCTCTGGAGCTTGTTCATGGCAGTTTTTCGATAAGTCCTCACAGGTACAACTCATTCCTCTCCCCTCTCACACATTCGGTTTTCGCAATTCCGGCGAATTCAGCCAAGAACATTAGGTCAAGAGGACTCGCCCATCGTCAGTAAGGGGTCTGTGGTTGTAACGCCCCCATATTAAACATATTTCACTGTTTGTATTTTTCTTAATAAATTCCTTAATTATAATCTAGATAACCCAATGATAGGGGTATTACTGCCGTCCAAAAGGACAAGGCTTGAAACATGGGTGCTATAAATAACGCAGTTAAGCGTAGCTTCAATCATACACATACACACCTGGTCAATCCATATATAATCAACTGTTAACCAATATAAGGCTTTTACACCATCGTAAAAGCAATTCACCATGTAATCTGCATCTCCATCCACTGAAGATTTCAATATACAGCTCTAAAGTATGCATATACTGTATCACCGCTGATTCATACAGATTTCCATGCTCAATTTATTCTCTTTCGCTGCTTTGCTAGCATGAGGCAATTCTCTGAGCATTTGCCTAAAACAAAACATGAAAAACATTTTGAACTGTGAGTCGAAACTCAGTACATACATTCCTGAATTGTTAAATGATCGTTGAAACAGTGATTGGGCCCGCTTTGTAATTCATTTAAGGTCAAAATAGGGAATGAGATGAATATAAAATGCATTGCTAATTATTATATGATAGTAAACCCCTTGATACTGTTACGATCTATGGACATGTGTACACCTGCCAAGCCGATCAGGGACCTGGCCTGAAGCCGCGCGGGTAACTGAAGGGTGAATGCCCTATAGATGATAACTGACGGGGTCACTAATTAACTGATAAATCACTGTGTAAACTGATTCATTGATGTACTTACCAAAATATGATAACGTTAATAAATACACTCTGATTTCTAAAGATACAGGCAATTGACGTACCTGAAGTCTTTAAAATGATATTTCACTTGATAATACGTATGCACAAATAAAAATGATAGACTAGGTCTCGATTCTGCTAAAGAAATGTAATTATAGGTAAATGCAGTTAGTAAACAATATTCACACCCATAATTTGTAACTTTAATGGAAATTGATTAATCAAAAGACTTCTATAATCCTAATAATCCAATATCAGGCAAGTTAAACCAAAATGATCTGAAAAATAAATTAGTTAGGGTTATTGAACTTGAAATACGACAAATTGAAACAAAATAGACCAAATAGAAATGATTGAGGTGATAATGAAAAGATTTTAATTGAAATAAACGAAATATGGGTTTCTGATGTTTCTGAAATGGATAATGAAAGATGTAATGCTTCTGAAGTAGATAATAGAAGGTTTAATATTAGGAGAGGTGTTGTGAGATTCATAAAAACTCAAATAACACTAGCTTGGCTCGATGGACACTGATTTTGAGTCATTACTCTGCTCACTTCCCAACTTTCCATTTAACTTGGTTTTCAACCCAAGTAAGCTTCTATACATAATCACACTTGTTGAACTCTTTACATTTTGTAATTTGCTTGCAATACCCATAATTATATTGAAACTTCTGAAAATATTTCCAAATGTCACGATTTATGTATTCACTCATGTTACCTTTTGATGGTTTGCATTAGAAAATCCATATCTTTCACTCCCGACCTCCAAATAAGTTGTAAAACCCCAATATGAAAAGATCATAATGTCCACTAAAACTTTTATTTAGGACATAAGCATGATTCATATAGTAAGGTCCGTAAAATTAGGGTAGAATATAGATGTGCACAATTTCAGTTCAATCTGCGCAGTCGTAGCAAAACGATTATAACGTTTTTCACAGAACTCGAATTAAGGCGATTCAAAAGCATGTCAAAGGTAACTCATTGATATATCCACACACCAAAAATCACAAATTTTCAATGAGCCAATCAATACCAGGTTTTTCGTAAAATCCACTGTTCAAATATGCTCCCAGTTTTGATGTATTCTGTGCAGTCTTCCGTAAATAGGTCATAACTTTGTCCACACAACTCGAAATTGAGTAATTCCAAAGCCCATTAAAATTTAACTCATTGAACTATCATCACACCAAAAATAATGATTTTTGGATGTGCCAATCAATACCAGTTTGCTCGCAAAGTGATCCCTATTTCAGGTCTGTTTACAGCTTAATAACCACGTACTTGCAATCTTTTCTTCACATAACCACCCATAAAATCACTCTTTAACTTATATAAATTAGTGTAAATATCTTAATATTCATTACCAATATCAAAGATCACAAAATCTCACTTAAAACAATCAAAATTCATAATCACCACCTAAACTTACATGATCGTGAATAATCTCAACTCCCACATGCTTTTATGCTTAATCAACACTTAAACACTTCAAAGATAGCTTTTATTCTTATCAAAATAGCATGATCAACAATAAAAACCAATCAAAATAAGAATCAAAAACAAAAAATCAGCAAGGAAGAAGATGAAGTTTACTCACTTTGTCCATGAATATATGAAGATTGAGGCGGTGTTTGACGGTGGTAGGAGTTGGGGATGGTGGCTGGTGGTGTTGGGGTAAGGGGCTGATGGCCGGAGGTGGCTGGGAGTGGCGGCAGTAGCCTGGAATAGCAGCTAGAGGGGGGGCTAGTAGTGGCTGCCATGGACGTTGAGAGGAAGAGAGAGAAAGGAGAGCTTTGATTATTTAGATACTTTACTTGGTTGAAAATGAAGGGGGGTATACTTGGCTGAGCATTTATCCCTAAAAAAAAAATCTTTTGCTAATTTAAATTAGGGGTAATGATGGTAATTAGCCAAACAAATAGATTAGGAATTTGTTGGGCCGAAATTATCAAACCGGGTGCAATTAATTTAACATTTTTTTTCGAAAGCTCGAAATTAAATATGATATCATGAAAAATAATTTAATATTTTAAATCATAAATATCGAGGCCTACTACCAATTTTTTCGAAATTAATATGGTAAATGAAACTTGAATTGCAAAGTACGGCCCAAAATGAATTCTCCCAATTGGGATAATTAAATGAGATAAATAAATGTGAAAAATTAATAATATGACTTAATTAAATAAATAACTATGATTTAGAGTCGGGCTATTACAATGGTGCGTTGTATATGGAAAATTGATAGCCTCCAAAATGCTAGGGTTTCGATGGTGGTGAGGATAGAGAAAATAGCTCGAAAATGGGTTCTGGGGCTCAAAATTAGCACGTTCGTCTCATTAAGTGTAGCCTAAGCTTTGCCAGCCCAAGTATCACTTACTATGTGGGCTAGCTGGCTCGTCAGGTCAGACTCATTAAGACAGAGTTTAAGGGGCTTAGGGGGAAAGAGGAGAGAGAAGATTTTGGGGTAGGACGTCGTGAGTGATATCGCATAAGAGCATTCCCAACCTACATTTCATATTTTGGAACTTTATCCTGCCACATCAGCAAAAGTTCCAATTTTTTGGAATTCACATTCATTCACTTCTCCAACCCATAGAACACTAACTTAAATTCATCAATAAAATATTTGTAATGGAACCACCTAATAACATAAATTTTTTTAAATAACCTAACTAATATTTTTTAAGAAGGAAAAAAAAAGAAAACAAAAAACATTACAAACTGACAAATAAATGAAGGCACAAAGGGGAGAATGCACTGTAGTTCCTCCTTGCGTGGCATGTGCAAAGTTAATCAATGGGTAGTTGCCAAGTGGCAGTGGGACCCATGGGAGTGGAACGCAAGTCTATGGCTGCTAAGGGCATTTCCAACCTAAGTTCCGAAAACAGGCCTGCCACATCAGTAGGAGTTTCACTTATATTCTAATCAATTTTTCAGCCATTGGAACTCATTTCAGTATAATTAAATTAAATATTTATTATGAAGCCCACAATTAAATATAATTTATTAATTTTTATTTTTTATTTTGTGTTTGTATTTTAACTTTTGTAACGTTTGCGAATGTTTTTTATTTTTGAAATTAAGGAATATTTATGTTGTTGACCATAAAAATAGATAATTTGATTTTAAAACTTTTTATTCTTTTAATTTTTTGTTTGTGTTTTAACACGTGAAAAAATATAGAATATAAATTAAATATGTTCTAACATGCCAACTTTCAACTTCAAAAATAGTTGTTTCTGATTTTTCTTTTTTTTCCCCTTAAACCCATATTAAACGCAACGCATGATGCTTGACTCATGCCCAAAACATGTCGTTCCATTACAGAAAATGACCAAAAAAAAAGAACGTGGGGCAGACTGCGTATGCGGTCCCCCACACGTTTCTGACCATCTAATACAGTGGATGGGACGTGACATCTGACACGTGGGTCAGAAAAGTGGCACGCATGCCTGCCGGCTGCAGATGCCCTAATTTAGTTGGTTGTGTCCCATGTGGCACGTCTCTGTTGGTCAGTTGCGATTCTTATAGAACTGAACATTTTTGAAAAATGAGTATCAACTTTCATAAAAACACAAGTGAAGTTATTAAGAAATAATAAATATCAAGTTTGCTAAAAATGAACATTATATATTGGATGAAAAATGATCTAGTTTTTTTTTCAAAAATGAATATTGAGTTTGTAAATGTGTTGACTAGTCATTAAAAAATAAAAAAATGACTTTTAGCAACCACTGTCCGCGTTTGCTTTTGGCCATACCACATCATCAAACCACCGCGTTGGACTCAATGTAAGTGCAAGGAAAATAAATAGGGCCAAAGTTGAAAGTCATAACGTCCAATTCCTTAATTAGGATTAATGCTGTCCCAGACCCATACACTTGAAATTTATTGCGTCCTATAACCCAATAATTTTAGTTATGTTCTTGAAAATATATTTGATTATCCAATTGAAAGTAGTTGGATGAATGATGAATGAAAAAACAGGTTTAATGGTATACTACCTTTGAACATTTTTTAAATTTTAATAAATAAGACCAATCCGATCTGAATTGACCCAATGCAAATTGAAATCAACTCAAACATGTATTGTAACCTTTTTTCATATTTGATAAAATATCAATCAATCCAAAGTTAGAACCAACTAGAACCTCATCTAAGAGAACGGTCACATCAATTTAAACTAAATAACCCAACTTCCAAATATAAAGTCTTTGTAATATTTAACTAAAACTAAAAAAAACTAAACAAGTTAATTGATCAGCAGATGAATGGGTAACAAAACAAACTACTCAATTAAGCAATCCAAATAACCCAATCAGGCCAAAATAAATAAATAAATAAATAATTTGCAAAGACGTGTGCAATGGAGCAAGTAACATGCACCAAGAGAACACAAACTATAAATGAGGGAGTTCCCCTCACAAGAATTCTCCACCAATTTGGGTGGTCTGCCAGGAGGTTCCCGTCCCTCTGCCCCTTTTTTCTCCAATCCAGTTTTGTGCCTCTTCTTCTGTTATCTTTTTTCAAACGTTGGAACTGTCATTGGCCTCATTGTCATCTGTAAAGCCTTTTACTTTATTTTTTAAAATTGTATGAAGTATTATTATTTTCTTCAATAAATTTTATCTCTTTATGTGTGAGAGTTAGAGTTCTCTCAATAGGATTTGATCTCTCATCTTTTGTGTGAATCTTCTGTCTTACGCATACAAGTTTCATAAGGTCCTTGAATTGGTTAGGGACTTTTGATCCAGCATTTTATCAGGTGAATTGATATCTTTATCTTTTAGATTTATTCTTGTTGAAAATGAGTAAGGTTTATTTGGCTTGACCATGATAATGTTTTCATTATATCACACGGATACATGTATTACGAAATTATAATCTAACTCGCTGATGATCAAGAAAGAGACTTAAAATCAAAGGACATGATCTATGGATTTAGTGCAATTATATATAAAACCGTTGGAAGTACATTTACCATTAATTTTGTTGAAATAGATGTTTATTTTGATATTTGTATTTTACCCTATTAGGAGACTTCATTAATCACTTTTAACTTTTTTTCTTGAAAAAAAATATTTGGGTGGTCGGTGGTTGCTGAAAAATTATATCGTAGTCCTGTATCCGTATGTGGACCGTGACTATTAATTGGCTCAAATGAGCTTGCATATGATGTGCAAATAAGCATTTATGTGGTTTACAAATAAGCATTTATATAGAGTACAAATGAGCATTTTAATATTTGTATGTATCTCGCATTACTTTACCTAACAATAACATGGCGATTTTTCATAAGGATGTGGCCTAATTCTATGCAATAAAGGGTTTCTTATATGATGTTTAACCTTTTGTTGTCGAGCATTTTAGTAACAAGCATGTATAAGGCCTACAAATAAGCATTTATATGGAATACAAATGAGCATTTTTGTATTTTTATGTATCTCACATAAGTTTATCTAAGGATGCTATATGACAATTATTAATGAGCATGGGGATTGATTTTGTAGAAGGAAGGGCCTCTTTTATGATTTTTTTTTTTTTTTGGGGCACCTAGAGGGTATCTTATTGATATTTTAATATTATCATTTTTCTATTTTACATTTCATTATTTTTAAGAAAACATAGTCTTATTGTTTACCATTTTTCAATTAATGGACATCTATTTAGTTTCTAAATGAGCAATTATAAGTCTTATAAATAAGCATTATAATGATTGTTCTTCTATATTCTTTTATTATTTTTTGTCTTTTTTACAAAGGCATGCACTTTTTAATTAAAAAGTTATGCCCATTAGAAAATTAGAACAAAATAACTTAAGTTGACAAGTTTGACAAGAATAAATGAACACAATAAAATCAATAAAATAATTATATTAACTTTAAAACTTATTAAGATAAATTGGAAAAAAAATAAATACAAAAAATATCAAGAATAAAAGCACAAAGGAATACAGAAACACAAAAAATTAAAAAAACATGCATGAGGTGGGCTATCGTCTGATCTGGGCTTCGAGTCGATGATGTAAGAGGAGCCCGGAACCATGGTATATGGATTGAAATTATATCATGATCCGGGGTCCATATAAGAATATAGGTTGTGCATGCCAGTCAGCTCAAATGAGCGCCTGCATAGTGTGCAAATGAACATTTTGATGATAAACATTTATATGATTTATAAATGAACATTTATATGCAGTACAAATGAACTTTTAGGTATTTTTTATGTATCTCGCCATACTCTACCTAAGTATGTTGTCAGAGAACGATTATTTATAAGGATCGATCTTGATTTTGACGACAAAAGAGATGCTCATCTGATATTTTTGTAACTATAGGGTGTTTTATTGGTACTATAAATTGTTATTTCTTTGTTTAGTTTTACATTTCATTACTTTTAAGAAAACATTCTATTGTTGTTTACTATTCCGTAATGACTGAGCATCTGTTTAGTTTCTTGATGAGCATTTCGTAAGGCTTAAAAATGATTTCTTCGTATATATCTTTAATTATTGATGAGCATCTATTTGGTTTTTTTCAAACAATAGATGGTTTTCAAATTGCCAGGTTACCCTCATTAGAAAAGCAGGACAAAATAATTAAATTTAAACAAGATATGAGTTGATTTTACAAAACAAATAAATAAATAAATACACTAAAACTCGAATATTTTTTTAATTTTTTGCCGAGGCCACAACATTAATGTTTGCTACAAGTTTCAAACACAAAACTCGAACGACTCATATAATCCCATGTATATGCTGTGAAAAAAAAAAAGAATAATGTGTACGCGCATTTTGCGAAAGGAGAAAAAAGGGAAAAAGTTTAATCAACTTGAACGACTCGCGAACTGTTGCATGTGCACTAGGTAAGTACCGCATGGAATCGTCAATCGTGGACCCCTCGCATTTGGATTTTAGACCCTACGTGTTGGTGGGCAGCCGCACAGTTTTGGCGTGTGTCAATATGATGAACGTGTTACAGTTCTATTCTCACCAATCTTTCAATTGCCCGTTCTCTCTCCTTTTCTTGGGAAAAAATAAATAATTATCATTAAACTTCCCCCCAAAGGCCACGGGTCATTCTCTCTACTTTTGTTTGTCACCCCCCCCCCCCCCAAAAAAAAATTGTCCAACACCCGCCTGATTTTTTCCTGCATTTGCAGTACTCTCTATGCCTCTTCCTAATTCCCACATTATTTTTTGTCGTCTTGGGTAGCTTTGATCTGTCTTTTTCCTTTTCTTCTCTTCATTTTCCTTGTCGTTTGGATTTTTTTGCCCCTGACTTATTTACCCTCTGTTAAACCTAGGGATTACAGTATAGTCCGAATTTGATACAAATCTGATTCGATTTAAGACAAAATTATCCGATTTGAATCCGATAAAAAATAATCCGATTCAGAGTCTCATAAAAATAATCCGAACCCGACTCCGATCCGAGCGGATTTGGAGGAGAGTACATCCGATCCGATTAACATCCGATCCGATATCTTTTTCTAATAATTTCAACTTTTTTTGAAGATAGGAAAATTCTAATATGATAACTCTTAAAAATCCGTATGAGGTCTGCACTCTATGTGCAGTACACTCTTCTTTCTT
>JAKOGI010000942.1:200000-270000 GCA_029747015.1 Carnegiea gigantea
CTTCACAATCTTGATTCTTCTGGAACTTTTAATTTTGCTACACTTTTGATATGGGTTTAGGCTGTTAATTTTAGTTGTAAATTTTGATTCTTCTATGTACGATATTTTTTAAAAAATAAATAATAATTTGTGTGTTTCATGATTTAACAAATGTCTAAAATTTTACATAGAATTTTCAGGTTGTTGACTGTAATTCATTTCTATAATTATTTCGTATCCTAAAAGCTAAAAACTCTTCCGATGCCTCGCACGGGGCAAAGAATATTAGTTAATAAGTTAAAAGTTGAAGATGTTATAAAACCGAATAGGCCCTTGTAACCAGCTTTTGCCAGAGTAGGACTCCGAGTTCGTCTTTCTATCTCCTCAGTCCTGATCGATGATTCTTTGCATGATTTGCTCAGATTAATTTGTATTCTCGTGGCCAACGGCTGATGTATCGTGAGTAGGGATGGGCGTAGTGAGTTTGGAGCGGGTGGAGTCCTACCCGCACACATACCCATTTTTTAAATTCATCCTCATACCCATCTTCATACCCATCAGATTTCAAAAATACATACCCTATCCACACCTATCGTGTATTTCGGGTATTTCTGATTTTATTCGGTTACATAGACCTTGTAAAAAATAATACCCATTGGGTTCATTAAGTTTATTTTTTAAAAGTTTCAAAACTAAATAAAGAATATATAAATTATTTTTGTGATGCATTATTGAATTATTTTTACAATTCATGTATTTTTCTTTTAGTATCTTCAATTAGTTTAGTAGCCTTTGATGTTATAAATTCTTGCTACATTTTTAATTTTAGAATTGTCAAGTAGCAGTTTCATCCTGTAACATTAATAACATTATTGATATGAGTATTCTAAAGATTCAAGCTCAAAAATAAGATCAAAAAAATTAAAAAAGAAAAACGACTATGAGTATGAGGCGGGTTCGGGGATGGGTATGCCTGTACCCAAACCCGAACCCATTTTTAGCACACCTGCGCCATACTTGGGTTTTTCCCCCCATTTTTTAGACCCATACCCACTACAAATGAAGTAGGTTCGGATCAGATTCTTTAGGTTCAGGGGGAACCCCATTCCTCACCGTAAGTCCGTTGTTCGTTTCATGTGCTTTAAGTGTTTCAAATCTTGGCTTGATTTTGGCTTGATCTTTTGTAATTAATTCCCTAGTTAATTATATCCAAAATCCCTCACCTCATGTTGGACATCTTTTACCGGTTTGGAGATTGACAGCAACTTTCAAGAAAATTAGACTTTAGAGTGTGTTTGGTAGGGGTGAAAATTATTTTTCCAGAAAATGATTTTCTTATTTTACGGCGTTTGGTAAAATAGTGAGGGTAAATTTGTTTTCAGGAAAAAATCATTTTTCCTATAATAAAGGAAAATATTTTCACTTTGAATAGAGCGTAAGTTGATTTTACGTTTCTTTGATGCTCACACGGTTTCACATTCTTTCTCTCTTTTGTGTCTATTTTCTCGACATATGGTTCGAAGATTAAGACAGTGACATATAGTTCGAAGATTAAGGCAGTGACATATAGTTCGAAGATTAAGACGACATATTAAAGATTAGCGAAATTGCATCATCCCGATGCCGGTGAATCTAATAATTATGACTTCATTGAAATCCAAAACGCTCTACAATTTATCGTCAGAGTTAAGAAGATAGAAAAACTCATTAGGTTTTTTCTCTTTTTTGTTTGGATTCCTACTCAATGGTAGGAAATCGATAAGCGTTACTAACATCAAATTGTTGATAGTATATAAGAGCAAAAAAATTAACAATTGTATATATTATCACAATTTTGATCTGGACGACACCACTATTATAATATACTTTTCCAAAGAACAAAATATAAATTCTCATTTTTCTAAATATCTTACTTACTTTTGTTGTTTCTTAATGTGCCTCTTTCTAGCTTTTTTGTTTATTTTTTGTCAATCCAACTTATTTTTCAGAAACTTCATTTCCCTTTTTACTAAACAATTGAAAATATGAGCTAAAAATCATTTTACTTGAAAAATCATTTTACAAGAAAAATTATTTTCTAGGAAAATGATTTTCAACCCTACCAAACACGCCCTTAATGTTTCATACCAAAGTGGACTGAATCAATTGGACTTCCAAAATTGACTTACCTATAACTTTTATTTTGTTGGGATATTTGCAATTAAGGCCGTGTTCGACAACAGTGTTTTGGGTAGCGTTTAGTGTTTTGACCAAGTAATACACTAATTAGTTAATTTTTAGTTGTCGGTAAACTAGTGTTTTGACTAACATTTTAAGTACCATTTAGCGTTTTAAACAGCATTTTCGAAAAATTAATACTAGTAACGTTTGACATTCAAAAGTAGCGTTTTATATTTTTAGCCAAAAAATATCCTTTTAAAGGTTTTATGTTTGGAAATTATCTATATCTTTTTCTGTCAATTTATATTAATCAGCTAGCATAACAGCCAAATTTGTTGAACACATTAGTTTCAACTACTAATTTAAATACCTATCTGCTAATAGCTAAATTAGAATCGCTATCCACTATCTAAACCGTCATCCGCTACCTAAGCTGCTGTCGACTACCTAAACAGTTAATTTTATCAAAGAGGGCCTAAGTTAATTAGCGATTATGAAAGGTGGAGACTACTTGTCATGGTATCACCTTGCATGATTTGATAGTTTTTTTTTTTTTTTTTTTTTTTTTTTTTTTTTTTTTTTTGGGAGGGACATCTTGTACTACAAAGTTGTATTTTTTCCTATCAAATTTGTATCCTGTAGTAATGAGAAGGTTTTCGAGTACTTTAAAATGTATTCAAAACTGGCCAAATAGTTTCAGTTCCAATGTCTAAAATAGAGAAATTTGCCTAATCGTTTCCGGTTCCTATTCTCAAAAAATATTCGAAACTAAAATTTAGAACTTGTTTAGATGGAAGAAAATGAATTATTTTTTAGATTTTTTAAAACATTTTCTTTTGTTTATCTATTTTTTATTTGATTTTTCTCCCCTACAAAAATGACTCTTCAAATAATAAATTTGACACAATATCAGTTAATTTTTTACTGCTAATTGTAGAATGAATCATTATATCTTTTGAGTAACTGATAAAAAAATACAAATTTAATAAATTAACTTTTTTTTGGTACAAAGATAGAAGATAAAGGCACTAAAGGATCAAATACCCCTCTCCGACTTCACATATATAAAAAAAAACTAATATATAATATGCTAAACTTTTAATATGAGGCATGCCCGGTACCCTGGAATTGGAACTAGAACATGAGGTTCCGATTCCAATTCCGAAAAGTCAAAAACCAGTTTGGATGGTTCCGGTTCCGATTTTCAATTTTTTGGGCGAGTTCCTGGTACCGCTCACTCCTAGTATTTTGTTCATTTAAGCCTTTTAGGTGATTTATGTTACGTGTCTAATGAAGGATGTTGGGGAGATCCAAGGAAGGAGCCCACTTCAACTAAGGTCCATGGTAACAAGCCCAAGTGAGGTTCCATCATAAAACCAATTGGCAATAGGAGGAGTAGCCCACTTGACTTATATACCATGACCCTTCTTCTCAAACTCCCAATGTGGGACTTCTTTACTCATGTGTGACATTCCCAACAATCTCCCCCTCACACATAAGTCTCTTTCACACCACATCAATACACAAGCTCCCCCTTGAGCGGAAGCCTTTTCCAAGATGTCAAGTCACCACCATCAAGAGTTTATCTACACCACCGAGCCACGCTGCAGCACACGTATTACCGCTCGATCAACACATGCGTGTCATTTCACCAAGCTTATTCATGGGGTCCACCATGCCACTCCTTTGTGACCTAGCCGAACGCACCATCGGCTCTGATACCACTTGTTGGGGAGATCCAAGGAAGGAGCCCACTTCAACCAAGGTCCATGGTAACAAGCTCAAGTGAGGTTCCATCCTAAAACCAATTGGCAATAGGAGGAGTAGCTCACTTGACTTATATACCATGGCCCTTCTTCTCACACTCCCGATGTGGAACTTCTTTACACATGTGTGACATTCCTAACAAAGGAGATAGTTTAGATTTTATTTGCCTAGAAGTTTTTCTTCTTCTTTTTTTTTTAAGAGCCGAAGTATTATGCATGGAAGACCATAGATGTCTGCGTGTCATATGAAGATTGAATATAACTCTCAAATTGTAAAGTATAATTAATAATTCCAATGTGTTATTTTGAAAGTAGTCAAAATTAATAGTTAAACAAGTTAAACTTCACGTCTTACACAAATTATTTACCCCAAAACTTATACTAAATGTGTATTATCATAAATTTTTATAATTTATACCATGAACATTAACAGATATTTGTCAAAATAATTCACATTTTAAATCTTGAAGACCAATAGTCATAGCTCTAGTACTGAACAATGAGGGAAAAGAAGAGTTACAACTAATTAAGCACGTTTCATACTCGCCAAAAACCAGTGACGGTGGTCAGCTTCGGTGTACAAGATTTCCTGTACGCCTGTACACCCGAAGGGCCTAAACCAACAAGATGATAGAAAGTGTGCGTTGACCGATTCATTAAAAATTAAAAAAAAAAAAAAACACAAAAACTTGATGTATGTTCTCTGCCTAACATCCTGCACTACCGGTAGGGTGGCGTATGGTTTGTCAGTAGGTATTTGGTTCTACACAGCTCTTGGGTTCGAAGCACGCTACGAACAAGTTTTTGATTTTTTTAACTTGTTTATCCTTCATATCCTTTTTAATTTTTGATTTTCTTTTTTTTCTGGCGGACATTTGCTTTGATTGATTTTTGAGTTAGTAACGTGGAGAAAATAGTCCTAAATAAGACATGATCTTGAGATAGTTTTAAGGGATTGGTGACCACGGTGATACATTACTAGGATCCTATAATAATTCTCGCATTTCTTGGACGTACTACTCTACCTACGATATCATTCTTAACATTCTTCAACCTCTTGCTCCATCATTTTCATACCATATTTGGCTCACCTCTTTGTAACCCTATTGTAGCCCATTACTTCCTGGAGTAAAATTTGCCATTTTAGCTGTTATGTCCTTGTCATCCTGGAGTTTCAGTTTGTGGAACTCTGACATGCCATGTCAACATGAGTTCCACAGTTTTGGAACTTGCATTCCTTCATTTTCCCAGCCAATGGAACTCATTTCAGCATAAATGATTTAATATTTGTTGATGGAGCCCACAACTAAACATAGTTTATTTGATTTATGTTATCAAATTTATTTTTGCATATTGGGTTTTGTATAAGTTAAAAATAAATTTAATTTCCCGGATGAAAAAATATTTAATATATGTTTCCGGAAAATATATTAATTTATTTTGAAGTATCTAAAAGTTGATGAGTTAAAGTTGTAGTGCTTAAACGATTGAAAGCAAACGGAATACAACGTACAATTAATACAAACACAAATTTGATGATTGACATCGAAGAAAGTTACAACTCGAGTTTTCGATAATTAAAACACTCATTTAGATGATGAAGAAAACATACAATACAAGTGAATGACGAATAACCCATAACAGCTATGGTTGTGAGCTTTGTCGCACCCTATGCCGATTCCATATTTCCTCGATAAGGTCTGATTGGAGACGTGCATGTAGTCCTGGGTCATGAACTTGGGCTACTCGATGGAGGTAGGCAGCGTAGCACGGATGATGGCCCTGTTGGACATTTGGTTGCGGGGTGTTGCCCTCAACATCATCGTAGTCAAAAGCAAGGTCATATGAATCTCGTTCGTCCTCGACGATCATGTTATGGAGTATAACACATGCCTTCATTATCATACCCAACTCACCTTTGTCCATGTTTCGAGCGGGACCGCGAATGATAGCGAACCGTGCCTGTAAAACCCCAAATGCTCTTTCCACATCCTTCCTAACAGACTCCTGACGTTCGGCGAACAATCTTACCTTGGGTCCTTGGGGAAGAGGGATTGTTTTCATGAATGTTGCCCATCTTGGATAAATACCATCGGACAAGAAGTACCCAATATTGTACTCACGACCGTTGACGACGTACTCACATTTTGGAGCACGACCTCATACAGCTCTTGGAAAACATCTGATCGGTGAAGAACATTTAAGTCGTTGAGACTACCCGGGCATCCGAAGAAGGCGTGCCATATCCAGAGGTCATATGAAGCAACGGCTTCAAGAATCAAGGTGGGGACTCTATAGATCCCTTTTGCGAACATTCCTTTCTAAGCCGATGGGCAGTTCTTCCATTCCCAATGCATACAATCTATACTCCTTAACATACCGGGGAAATCACGTGCCTCTGCAACTTGCAACAGTCGATCAACATCAGCTTGTGTTGGTTTCCTCAAATACTTGTCCTCAAACACTTGAATGACACCGGTAGCGAAGTTTTTCATGCACTCCATAGCCGTGCTTCCTCCAATCTTCAAGTACTCATCGACACAATCTGCCGCTACCCCGTAGGCGAGCATACGCATCGCTGCGGTGCACTTGGTGAGCGGCGACAATCCACGCCCACCAATAGCGTCGTACCTCAACTGAAAGTACTCAAATCGACTACTAAGGGCGTCAACAATGCGGAGGAACAGGTGTTTCCGCATCCGAAATCTACGCCGAAAGTGGGTTTCATTATAGATGGAATTATCTGCAAAGTAGTCTCTGTGGAGGCGATCGTGTGCATCTTCTCGATCCCTCCGAATGAATCTTTTCTTCTTTCTTGGGCGTCGGGATGCTGAAGCTTGTCCCTCTTGTGTAAGTTTTAGAGCTAACTGCAATGACTCCATGTGAGATTGATTGTCCAAAATGGTTTCAAGTATCGATGAGTCATCACTAGAAGAGGATGACTCCAGTATGAATTTGAGACTATCTATTAATTCTGTGGAAGATGAAGAAGATGAGTCACTCATTTTGTTGTACCTGTGACACGAGTATCCAACTGTTAGTGAAATTCACGAATGAATACAGCAAATGAAGAGAGCATCATAGTTGAAAGTGAAACATTAAAATAGAACTCATTAAATGAAATTGAACATCTTAGCTACAATCCAACACAATAAATATGTAACATTGTGATGTGAAATTACAAATGAACTCATTAAAATAAAATTAGACATTTCATTGCACAACAGAAATCAGTTCAATGACAACAGACACTTTCGAAAAGAAAGAACAACAACAATACACGGTAAAGAAGGTAACATTCGTTACACATCGGTGTCAACCTAAAGAAGGACTAGCATTAGACGAAGATGATGTTTGACGATATCGGCTCCTAATTTCTTCCTGAAGTGGACCATATCGCGCTTGATCCTCTGGACACATCTTAGCAATGTCCATTCTCAATATCTTGTCCTCATACTTCATTCATTGGAGGTACTAATGAGAGTCTATTAGTTCAACTGCTCTCTTAGCTGCTTCTGCCTTCACCTTAGCGGCCTCCGCCTTCTTCTCTTGGGCGAGGACATATCTCTTCCACATGACGCTGTTCTTCACATTTGTTGTGCCCATGGTGGATAGCTCCTTTGTGACAACATCAACCACCAAGTCCTGCGCTCTCTCCTTCGCCTTTCTTTTGGCGGCTTTCCTTCCAATGGGTCGGACTAGTCCACCAACTTCCTCTGTTGGTGTACCTTCACTAGCAGGAGTTGTTGGTGTGTCAGGGGTGCTGGGTGAGCCGGATGTCTAACTCTCATAGTACCCACCCACCTCATTGATCCTCAAGCATTTAGTGGTCACATCTGCAGATTGATCGCAATTGACCTCTCATTTCGGTTGGTCCTTCAATAGCACCCACTAATGCATAAGGTCGAACGGTTTGCCAACCATATCGACATACAAATTTTGGGCTTTCTGCATAATATCATCCTCATTCGCCCTACTTGGGTTCACCCGATAAGCCTGGCCCACACAAGCGGTCCACTTCGACACAAGTGGAGCTGCTCGATTCCAACAGGCGTTGCAAACTTTCGCTGATCGCTTCGCAGCTCCATAGGGAGCGTGCTGGTTGTAGGCGTTGGCGATCTTTGTCCAGAACCCCGATTTCTTCTGGTCAGCCCCAATAAGGGGGTTGGTGCTCACATTGATCCATGATGTCACCAAGTGACGATCTTCTTCCAATGTCCTCATTGTGGGTGGGGTGGGGTGGGGTGGAGGACCGGGTGTTGATGACGTCGTATTACTAGGTGGGGGTAGCTGATAAGGAGGAGGCATTGAACCATAGTTGAAATTTGGAATTGCGGGGACATGCTGGCCTTGGAGGGGAAAGTTTGGTGGTGGTTGAGGGTATTGCATATGTGGATATTGTTGAGGGTATTGTGGATGATATTGCCAATTAGGAGAATTTTGGACAATATTCATGTTGTTCATGACATCCCGTTGTGAATTATCTCCAGTGAGTAAGTTCATGAAAGACTCCATTTTACAGCCAACGCCTACCAATTTATGGAAACAAAACACACACTCAATGTGTTACATATTTTACAGAACATCATAAAATATTTTAAATTCTAAATTGTAAATATTTCAAGTTTAATTTCTGAACATGCTCATTTTTACACAGTTCTACTCAGACACATAATTTCTACCATATTTTGAAAACTAACAACCCATATACATTTATAAACATTTGAATCGTAATTTGCATACATGCCCACTTTTACTAACAACCCATATACATTTATCCTAAATTCTAATTTGCTCACATTTCATCTCTACTACTAGCACATGCTTACTTGTTTGGCATGCATAACCAACCAATTTTTGTTCCTTTATTTAAGAATAACACATTCAATTTCTAACATATTGTGCACAACAACAAAATTAATTTTCAAATTCAAGCAATTAATAAATTGTAACGAACAAATATTTGAATTCTAAATGAATATTCAAGTTCTTCATATTCTTGCATATTATCACCTTACCTTTTTTTTTTTTTGGGGGTTTCAAAAACCACCATTTACACACTTATTTTCTACCATATTGTCAACAACAACAAAAATTATTAAATTTTGCAATTACGCAATTAAATTCCAACTAACTCATGTTTAACTTCCAACATATTTTTCAAAACAACAAACAAAAATACTAACAATTTTAACATAACAATAACAACAACTTTAAACTACTTAAAAATGCCTTCACTTCACATTTGTGTTCAACTTAATGAAAAATTCCAGAATATGTCTACAAAATCCAACAAACAAAATATATTAGTTACAATATGAAACAAAAACTATTTACACAAAATTAAAACAAATTACATAATAAACATTACTACTTACCAAAACTTGAAATTTTTCAAAATTTAATAAAACTCAAAATTACAACAACAATTTCAGATTGAGATTTGAGAGAGAGAGAGTGAGAAAGGTAGATACAATTTTCACAATTTTGGGAATTAATAGGGAGAAATTTATAGAGGAAAAATTGAATCAAAAAAAACAAAAAAAAAAAAAGCCAAAGTAGCCGTTGGACTGCTCCAACCAGGTCCAACGGCTACTTCCCAGCCCGCCTCCCGAAGCCCAGCAGCCCGTGCATTCATTTTTCTTTTGTTTTTAATTTTCCACCAAAACGTAGCACCTCACGTCCATGGCTCCATCAAAACGCCGCGTTTCACTCCGCTAAACGCCAAAAAAAATACCCCGCGGGGCAGCACGCCTGGCCGGTCTGCCACGCGTGTGCCTGCCCCGTGTCGCCCGCTGCCAGCTGCCCCAGGAAACGCGTGTGACACGCGGGCCCCACCCATGACCCGCGTGCCACTGCGCTGGTACTGCTCTAAATATGCCTTGTACTACTTTCAAGTCTGTGATCCCATACTTTTGTTCACGTGCTTATTGCACTCAACTTTGCAATCTTGTGCGTTCACTTGACCCTTATATTCATGGCATTCAAACATCTACACTTTTCTCCTTTATCTTTCATATTGGTGCCACTTTTTTTTTTTTTTTTTTTGGGAACAATAACCTCATCTTGTTGTTGGTTTCTCTTATTTTAGGTACAATTCTAATCAATTTGTTGGGCTCTGTATTAGGCTTCAAAATTCTTTTGGGATTTCAAATCTTTCTTTTGGAGTGACATTAGCTTCATGAATCTGGAGTTATTTGTCATTTAGTCATCATGATTTTATGTTCCAACCGCAATCATGTATATGCCATGAACCCTATCATTTGTTGTCTTATAATTTGCAATCGTTCAGAACCCCATATTCTCTTCGTATTGCTAGTTCGTAATTTGATGCTAGTCTTAATAACCTAAATGATTGCTTTTTTCCTCCTTTTGTAAAAAGCATAAGATTAGACTGAGTGTTTAGAGGGACTAACAATGTTTTGGCATACCTTGCAGGTGAGCCTAATGAGAATTTTCATTGTTGCAGTGCACTTTGGTTTTCTTAGAGTAAACTATGGCTGTCTTCTAGTAAACTATACTATGTGGCTATATGGGTCTCACACCGTCGGTGTCCTTATTGTGATTGACATATTTATGAAGCTCGCGATGGGAACAAATGATAAATCATTTAGGAAAAGCAAAAAGGCTTTTTGATGATAGGCTTGGGGTATAAGAAATAACTACTATATATGTTGAAATGCACATTACTTTGATACAACTTGGGGTTCATCTGTGGAAAAAAAGAAGAAAATAAAGATAGTTATATATATCTAGGCATAGCTAGCTTGACTTTTGAGAGATTTTTTTAATTATGAATTTTTTGTAAGGTAAAATGAAAACTAATAAATTTGGAGTATGAGATAATTGTATTTGACTCTAGGGGATATATTTATGGATTGACTGAAGCTTAAGGATGCTTTTAACGATCGAAGTGTGTTGGATATATGTTGCTTAGTAGGTCAAAGGTCATAATGAATCCGTTTTGCTAAACCAAGAGAAGAGAACGAAGTAATTCACCTACTAGTTGGGATTGTGTAGTGAGTTAAGGATAACCATTTATGTAATACGTAAGTAGAACCCCATGCAACAAGTCATATATCTCTGAAGGTACTGCCAACTGAGAGGGTTACAAATTGCAGATTGATCGATAAGCTACATCAATCGTCGCTCATTACACCTTAGCCTTGAGTCTATTTACTCATGCTTACCTAGGGAAGATTAGTTGATTGCGTTGTGGTGGGGCACCTTATTCGATGGAACAAGCTTTTGACACTAGATATGGTGCACTACTTTGGCTAAAACTCCAAGAGGCTCCTTGGATTAGGCTGAACTTTATTTCCACATTTGACGCAATGAGTAAAGGGTAAATGAAACAAACTACCTAGATGTTAAGGACATATATATTTTGAGCTTACGCCTTGGATTAAAGAAGGTATGGGATGAGCAATTACCACTAATCGAGTTTTCCTCTAATAACAACAATCACTCTAATGTAGGAATGACCCTATTCGAAGCGTTGATTGCTAGGAGAAGGGGAGCTTCCTTATGTTGGTAGGAGATCAACGACGCCCTCCTCATTGGACTTGAACTTATTCAAGCAAGCACACAGAAGATTCGAGTGATCTAAGCGAGGATGAAGGTAGTTCAGAGTGGTCGAATAAGCAATGCAGACAAGCTGCAGAGACCTTTGATTTTGAAGTTGGGTGTAACTCTCCCAATCCCTAATTCCTTATTATCTTAACTTAGTAACTTATTATTTATGATTGCAGCGAAGGTCCTTTGATTGGAGGCATTACCGTCGTTCCGCGATGGAATAAGACTACCTGGAACCACCTATAACATTATATTACCTATGCAGCCACCAAGTTCTGTAGGCATTGTAATTAAAAACATACATTTGACAATTTGTTCAATTTATAATACACTTGGCAAACTTAGCATAGAACTACTGAATAGTTTATCAAATATATTGTCCAAAAGTTTATACAATTAGCAAGTTTACAGGATTGCTAGCCTATAAATCACTACGAGTACCTGGATAGCTAACCTTCAACAAAGTACTGCAACTCTCACTTATTTTTGACACCTTATGACGTGCCAAGAGGAGTGTCGTTCACTGATCGCTTACCTAGAAGTAACAAGCATGAAAATGTTCAAATAATGAGCCTAAGATCAGCACGTACATCCCTATACTATCAAATAAGTTTTTTATTCCATTTAGTTGGGCGCCCGCATTTCAAAACATTTTGTTTGAAAACAGGAGAGAGAGAAAATGTGAGTAAAGCTGATTTGGCTGTTATTATCTAAAATTAAGTGGCGAACTACTCATTGATTATGTAAATTCGACACTATATTTTTTTTTTGCAACTTCTCAATTATAATATTATATTTATATAATTCTTCTTTCATAAATGAAGCCAATTTTAGGGGTAATCAAAACTGGTCAACCAGAAATGAAGTGGCTAAGCAGGTGATAGAGGGTAGCCGGTGCGGTTGGGCAGGCGACGGGGCAGAATAGCGGGTTTTGGACAAGCGAAGAAAGGCAGAGAAAAAGAGGGTTTTCGGTATTGGGGAGTTTGGTAGATTAGGCTTGTTTTGTTTTTTTTGAATTTTGTTTTTCCCTTTTTTTTTGTAAATTACTAACTTAGTGTCTTCTAGATTTTTGGCTAGATTTTGTAGATTAATTTTTATACCATTTGGGTGTGGAATTTAGAAGAAAGAAATTTCATTTCTAATTTACTACTCCTTGTACTCTTTCATGCATATATCTTACCTTTTTATTTTTGGTTCATTGGTGATACATTTACCAATGTTTTTTTTCTAAAATTACCAATTTAATAATAATTAGGCTGATTTTATTTAACTATCGTTCAAGCATCTATTAATATTTGAATGAGTTATTCGAAATTCATTTTGAGGTTACTTTGTGCCCATATGCACATATAAAATACTAAATTAAAATGCAGCGCCCAACTTAATTAAATTTTAAATAAGACAATCCAAGGTAATTAGCAAAATTTTAGGTCGGGGCAGTTATAGCCTTCTCTTTTTAAAGTAAGTTTCGTCCTCGAAACTTGCAAGTTTGAAAGAGACCTTGGGTTTACTACAAACATGTATGGGCATTTGGTTTTCATGTCTTCCTAAGCCTCCCATGTAGCCTCAGATGAAGTATGGCTGGTCCACAGAACCTTTACCAGAGGAACGCTTTTGTTCTGGGGTTCTTTAACTCTGCAGTAGAGTATTTGTACAGGATGCTCTTTGTACACCAGATTCTTAGTGACCTTTACAGGTTCTGCTATGATGACATGATTTGGATCTGGAGCATACATTACGAGCTGTGAAATGTGATGTTCAATATGAAATTATTACATTTTTATATCCTTTTATTATCTAATATTTGCTCTAAAATAATTGATTAAATTAGGAAATTAATACGTTTTTATTTATTTTGTAGGAATAATGAAATTTGGATAAATTGGATGTCAAAGGATTTAAAAGAAGCATTGTGGATCAAGAAATAAAAACAAGAGAAGGAAGACAACCCAATGGTCCACATGCACAACCCAGTTCACAAGCCCAGCTGGTCCCTTCTCCTCCTTCTTTTGCTTCTCCTCACTCTGGGCCGGCCCTCACCTCTTTCTCCTTCTTTTTCTCACACCTAGTACCCCAGGTGCATGTCCTCTCTCTTTTCTTTCTTCTCACACGCTGGGCGCCGTTTTTTTCTTTTCCTAGTCCAGCTTGCTTCTGGTCCAGCCTATGCCCCCTCTCCTATCTCACTTATGTGAGGTACGTGTGTCTTACATGACCCAGCACCCTTCTTCCTCCCTTCTTCTTCCTCGCTATTCTGCAGTTCACCTAAGCACCAGATAGAGCACGGTAGGCTCTTCATCTTCCTCATGCCATAACCGTTGCTCAACCTCTCTCTCCCCTCTTTCATCATTCACCAACATTTATTAAAAGATTCGGCCATTACCTACCCCCCTTTCTCTTCTTCTTCCTACCCGAAAATAGAGCAACTGTTCGTTCCTTCCTCTTCTCATTCCTAATCATGGCGTATCTCTCTCTCTCTCCCCCCTCATTTACTTGGCCCTCATCATCGTTATTGATTAGCAGTTTACAAGCATTTATGGAGAGAAATAATGGGGGGAGGAGACTTGGTGTTTAGGTGTGGTTACAAAAAGTCGAACAGAGCAAGGGGGCAGGAGAGCACCGAGTTTTGAGTTTCAAAGTTAGTTTTCTAATCTTCGTTTCTAGGTTTAGATTTACATCTAGATATTAGTTCTCAAAATTTGATGTAATTCTGGAACTTGGGTATGTTAGTTTGAGTAGTAACCATGGCTTTACTCTGAAAGTTGAATGTTTTCTGGGCTCGAGTCCTTGCTTAATTGTTCTACTTTGCTCGTGAATCGCTTCCCCTGCTTTGAATTAGTGTGTTCTGCTGATTTATTGGGTTCAATTGCCTTGCTCTCACCTTCCCTGGGTTCATCTTGCTCTACTACTATGGTGAACGTGCTCTGGCTGAACGATTGACCGTCCTTGGGTTCAGTTGCATGGGTTAACTACGGCTAAGTGTTAATACGTTGAAATTATTTGGAGTTGGTTCTTATTCCTTATCCTATTCACAGTTTCATGAATTAGTTTTGCTTATTTTGTCTATTAATTTGTTTGATGGAATAACTTGACCTTGGTTTGTTCAATCTATCATTTAGTTTTAATTTCGATGAAAATCTTGGCAAACTAATTTCGCTAACCGTCTCCGTGGACCGACACCTTAAGTATTGCAACGATAAACTGTACAATTGCGAAAATTACTAACAAGCTTTTGGCGTCGTTGACGGAGATGGATTTGTGAAATTTGGTTGCGTTGAGCCCTAGTTTAGTTATTAGAATCGTTCAAGTCTTTTTCATTTTAAGTTTTATAGTTGTGATTTTTAGTTTTAATTAAGTCGTTATTTCATCTTAGTAATTTAGTTTAGTTTTGATTTTTGAATTGAGTTAATATTTTGATTTTTGATTTTTGTTGAGATTTGTTCCATTTTAATTTTTAGAGGTCGTATGCTGCTGAAAAAATAGTACTAATAAATTTGGTTTATGTACAGCAAAAGAAACAAGGCAGAAATGGTCCGAAAATAATACAGTGCAGATTTTTCTACAGTTTTAGATTCTGTTTGACTTTTCTGAAGCATTTCTGTTGTGATTTTTACTGCGATGATATTTGTCCTAGATTCAGCATAACATTTAGAGTTTATATGAAGTTTTATGGAAGTTTTAGGACGGTATGGAATTTTCTGTGAATTGTGAAATTAATAATTTGTTTGTAATTTTTTCTACACAGTTTAGGGATAGAAAAATTTTGAAAAAAATATATTCATACTCCTTGTGATTGTGTTGAATTTAGTGTGTATTTGGTTCTAATTTTAGGGGTTTTATTTTCTATTTTATTTTATTTTTAGTTTTTTTCTTGCTTTAGGTTTTCATTTTTTTGTGTGTTTAAAGAAAAATCAAACGAAATGGTGTGTATCCTTTTTGTATGTGCTTCTTTTTTTTTTTTTTGGATTAAGTAACTTTTTAATGTTTGAATCTTTTTGGGTTTTCTTTTCTCTTGGTCATATAGATTTCTTTTTGTTAGTTTATTTTGTTAGCTTAATTATTTAGGTGTCTTGTTTTTGTTTTAGTCAGTAGTTTATAATTAGCATCATAAGAGTCGTTGATTTGTTTTTGCCATTTTCTAAAGAGAAAAAATCCTCAAAAAAGGAACATTGAAAGTCCAAAAAAATTGAAAAATTCTTAAAATTAAAAAAGGGGGGTTTAAGAATGCTAGTTTTCAATTTCCCACAATTCAAGTACGAACCTTTCTGGAGTCATTTATCGAGACTTAAAGATTGTCGTGCTTAATTGAATCAAAACTTTGAAAAAATGAAAAATTTGTGAGGTCATCGTTGTGAGTCTGAATTTTGAATCTAGAGGTTATGTAAAGTCTATGTGCCCTGGAGGTTTACCAGGATTGTTAACTAGAACTCAAGATGAGATATGGGATTTTTTGAAAAATTAGCTTGGGATACCTATGCGTTTGAACAAGTTAAAGAGAATTTTAGATAACCAACTCATGGCGAGTCTGTTTTTCATGCTAATCCTTCCCATCAAGACCATTTTATGAACTCATATGACCCATTTCAGTCTTATGTGTCTCCTATTTTGTGCGATTATTGTGAGTTTTCTAATCATGATGTTCATACTTGCCCTTATCGTGATTATGTTGATGCTACCTGTGCAAGTATTGAAAAGAAGATGATTGAATTGACTGATAAAATGGTAGAGAAAATGAAGGCGAGAATTACTGAATATTCTCATTGTTTCAGTCATAGTAGGAAGAATATTAACTTACAAGAGCCTAACTCTAGTTTAAGATCTCCTAAACCTGAAGTTAGTCTCTATGATGATTTTAACCCCTCTTATTTTGCTAGACGACATGCCTTTGCCTATTATAGAACAAGAGAGTGACCTCCCTTTGTCTCTATCACAAGACCTTACATCCCACACTAGCTCACCTAAGGATGTCACTGAAGATGTCCTAGTTTATGCTAACCCACCCGCCCCTTTTAATCAGTTATGTGAATTTAAGGTGGGTGAAGACCTTGAGAATCCTAGTGAGTTAGAAATGAGCATCATGTCTAACATGAGCGTCATGAGATAGATGAGTCAGAAGAAACTATTTTACAGGAGATATGTGTGGAGGTAATTGAACTACTGAATTGGAATTTAATGATGATATTCTTTTTGTGGAATATGAATTTTTTTCATATGGGTTTGATATGGATGACAGTTTTGATGAAGGTTTCTGTGCTGACTATGGGCCATTTTATTTTGACCCTATCATTACTGACCTCCTTTTTGAATATAACAAGTCTGAATTTGTTGAGTCTGAGAATATTGTCACTAAGAATTTTGATTTAGCTTAGACTCTTATGCCTTTTGATATTAGGAGACTTGTGGATTTCCGCCCCACTATTTTGCCTAAACTGCTTATTCCTGACGATCACATTTCTAGGCCGATGACCAATTTACTGGCTAATTAAGTGTACATCTATCTGATTTCTAATTAGCCCCAACAGTTTGACAAGTTAAAGCAGGCCCTTACTTGTACTGCATTGATATGGTGGATGTATTTCTTTTGGCGCCAACTCCTTCATTTTTACTATTGTAACTTGGTTGAGAGTTGTTCTTGCCAATTTAATAAGCCACTTCATGTGCAAATGGGTTTTGATTCGAGTAGTGTTGTTTCATTTGATATGGAGTACCTCATGCTCCACAAGCCTCTATCTGAGCATCTTTATAGAGGATATAGCTTGGGTGTGCTTAGCACCCGACCTGGTTGCTAAGAAATTCCTTCCCTTCCTTTCTCTTTTTCTTCATTTTCCTTTTCTTTTCTTTTTGTATAGTTGGCTGGTTTTCTTTTTCTCTTTTGTGTATACATGTGTACACTTGTTTTTGAGTCATGTCCTTTTGTTTTTGAGTCGCGTTTTTATTTGTTTTCTTTTTAGGATTTATTTTGTGTTTATTGTTTCTTTCCACTCCCAATGAGGACATTATGAGATTTATAAACTTTGAAAATTTTAAAAAATGAAAAAAAATGAGAAATTTTTAAACATCCAAAAAGATTTTTGTTTTGTTTTTGGGGAATTTATGTGCTATTTCTGATTGACTATGTTCTCTTGTATCCTTAGTGTTGGGTTGTATATAGATATAATATGCATTGATAGAACTTATTCCTAAGGTATGATGTTTGTATAAGATCTGAACTCCCAACATTAATTCTAAGCAAGCTTGATTATGGTATAGACTAATTCATCATTTTCAGTCTCATGTTTTTCTTTCATGTGTGTCTCTCCCATGATCTCATCTCCAGAACTTGCTTTGATTCTCTTTGAACTTAGCCAAATTGCCACCTGAATGTGACTGTTTTACCCTTTGTTAACTCCCTTTGAGCCTTGACCTTTTTGTTGTGAAACCTTCATTTTAGCTTCTGGCCTAAACACATTTTCCTATCCCTAAGCCAAGGCTAATGGGGAGGCAACACTTCATTATTTGGTGGGTAACTTTTAGATTGGTGGTTGATTTTAGTATATAAGGGGATGTATCATGGGACCATTTAGAGATTGATTTATTTTGCTCTTGTATAGATTAGAATGTGTATATATTTTTCTCCGGTGTTGTATACATAAATGTTTGTGAAAAAAACCCAAAAATATTTTTGATTTTCTATTTCCTTTTATAGATTTTGTAGATATATCTTTTGTAAACCCTCACGAGACCTTACTCATCCACTAGGGGTAACCGAGGGGTTTAAAGGGCTTGTTGCATGTGCGAAGTACAACCGTGATTCCTACAAAAGTGAGTTAGGATTTTATTTTCTTTTTTCTAGGATTTTTAGTTTGTTTTACTCAAGGACCAGCAAAACTTAGGTGTGGGAGTATTTATTTAATATAAAATTATTACATTTTTATTCCCTTTTATTATCTAATATTTGCTCTAAAATAAGTTATTAAATTAGGATATTAATATGTTTTTATTTATTTTGTAGGAATAATGAAAGATGGATAAACTGGGTGTCAAAGGATTTAAAAGAAGCATTCTGGATAGAAATAAAAACAAGAGAAGAGAGATAGCCCAATGGTCCACACGCACAAGCCCAGTTCACAAGCCCAGCTGATCCCTTCTCCTCCTTCCTTTGCTTCTCCTCACTCTAGGCCGACCTTCACCTTTTTCTCCTTCTTTCTCTCACACCCAGGCTCATATGCCCAGCAGCCCAGGCTCATCTCCTCTCTCTTTTCTTTCTTCTCACAGGTTGGGCGCCATTTTTTTCCTTTTCCTAGTCTAGCTTGCGTCCAGTCCAACCTACTCCCCTTCTCCCATCTCACTTAAGTGAGGCGCACGTGTCTCACATGACCCAGCACCCTTCTTTCTCCCTTCTTCTTCCTCGCCATTCTGCAGTTCTCCCCAGCACCAAATAGAGTATGGCAGGCTCTTCATCTTCCTCATACCATAATCACTGCTCAACCTTTTTCTCTCCTCTTTCATCATTCATCAACATTTATTGAGAGATTCAGCTGTTACCTATTCCCCTTTCTCTTCTTCTTCCTACCCAAAAATAGAGCAACCATTCGTTCCTTCCTCTTCCCATTCCCAACCATGGCGTATCTCTCTTTCTCCTCACTTACTCGACCCTCATCATCATCATTGATTAGGCGTTTACAAGCATTTATGGAGAGAAATAAAGGGGGAGGAGGGACTCGGTCTTTAGGTGTGGTTACAAAAAGTCGAACAGAGCAAGGGGCCGAGAGCGCACCGAGTTTCAAGTTTCAAAGTTAGTTTTTCAATCTTCATTTCTAGGTTTAGATTTAGATCTAGATATTAGTTCTTAAAATTTGATGTAATTCTGGAACTTGGGTGTGCTAGTTTGAGTAGAAACCATGGCTTTACTCTAAAAGTTGAATGTTTTTTGGGCTCAAGTCCTTGTTTGAGTGTTCCACTTTGCTCGTGAATCACTTCCCCTGCTTTGGATTAGTGTGCTCTGCTAATTTATTGGGTTCAATTGCCTTGCACTCACCTTCCCTGGGTTCGTCTTGCTCTACTATTGTGGCGAATGTGCTCTGGCTGAACGATTGACCGTCCCTAGGTTCAGTTGCCTAAGTTAACTACGGATAAGTGTTAATACGTTGAAATTATTTAGAGTTGGTTTCGTTCCTTATCCTATTCACAGTTTCATGAATTAGTTTTGCTTATTTTGTCTATTAATTTGTCTGGTGGAATAACTTGACCTTGGTTTGTTCAATCTATCATTTAGGTTGATTCTGTCCATAATGACTCGAATAGCATTCTTTTTTAAAACAGAGAGGGGCAATTCCATAACAAAATCCATTAAAATGGAACCCATTTCCAAGTAGGAATCTCTAAAGACCTCAGTTCTCCTACTGGACGCTGATGTTCACCTTTCACCCTTTTGACAAATCAGAAATTTATCTACATACTCTATAATCTCTTTCTTTATGTTATCCCACCAAAAGAATTGTCTCAAATCTTTGCACATTTTTGTTCCTCTTGGATGCAGTGAGTAGCAAGTATTATGGGCTTCCTCTATGATCTTCCTTTTCTGCTTTTCCTTATCAGGCACACGTAGTCAGTTTTGAAACCTCAAGCTCCATGCGAAGCCAGGAGACTTTGCCTGTGTGACATTTTGTCTAAGCCTCTGCAACTTAGTGTCATCCTTTTAACTCACCTTAATCTCCTCTATTATCGAAGGTTGGATCTCTAGTGCTGACAATAACCCATTGGTGAGCCCTAGTAACACAAGTTCAATACCTATGTTTTCAAGGTCTCTTAGAAGATTTGGATGGATACTTATCATTGTGTTTAAACCATGTTGGGTCTTCCTACTTAGTGCGTCTGCTACCATATTTGCTTTCTAAGGATAATGTTAAATTCACAGGTTATAATCCTTAAGCAACTCCAACCATCATTATTGCCTTAGGTTCGATTAAAGATATACTTTAGACTTTGATGGTTGGTGTAGATCTTATACGACACCCCATATAGCTAGCGTCGCCAAATTTTTAAGGAAAAGACCACTGCTGCTAACTCTAGATCGTAAGTTGGGTAATTCTTTTCATGCAATTTAAGTTGTCATGAGGCATAGGCTATTACCTTATCATCTTACATCAGCACATAACCTGACCCATTTTTAGAAGCATCATTGTAAATAATATACTCTTTCCCTTCTACAAGTAAGGTAAGGGTAGGCGCTGTGGTCAAGCGTCTTTTTAGTTCTTGAAATGCCTCCTTACACTTGTCTGACCATACAAATTTATTAATTTTCTTCAACAAGTCGGCCAGTAGGGATCCTATTTTTAAAATATTCTTCATGAATCTCCTATCATATCCTACTAAACTCAGAAAATTCCTTACTTTTGTCACATTGGTTAGTCGAAGCCAAACATTAACCATCTTTGTCTTCTGAGGGTAAACTTGAATTCATTCCTTGGAAACTATATGCCCTAAAAATGTCACTTCAGTCAGCCAAAACTTACACTTCTTTAGTTTACCATATAACTAGCATTCCCTTAAGGTTTTTAACACAGCCTTCAAATGATTAGTATGTCCTCTTTATCCTTGGAGTATATTAAAATGTCATCTATGAACACCACTGTAACTTTATCCAAATAAGGTCTAAAAACTTTATTCATAAGAGCCATGAATGCATCAGGTCATTGGTAAGTCCAAAAGGCACCACTGTAAACTTATAATGACCGTATCTAGTCCTAGAGACCATTTTAGGAATGCCTTTTAGCTTAATCCTAAGCTGGTGGTAACTAGATCTCAAATCAATCTTTGAAAATACCCCAACACCTTGCAATTAATCAAATGAATCATCTATTCGGGGCAAAGGATACTTGTTCTTAATGCTAATTTTGTTAACTCCCTATAATCTACACATGACCTTAAAGTTCCATCAATTTTTTTGCACAAACAGAACTGGGGCTCCCTAGGGTGATACATTTCGCCTAAGGAACCCCTTTTGTAGTAGCTTGTCCAGCTAGTTTTTCAATTCTTTAAGCTCAATTGGGGCCATCCTATATAGAGCTTTTGAAACAGGTTACACACTAGGAATTAGATCAATCTCAAAATCAATCTCCGTTTGAGGGGATAGACTAGGCAACTCCTTAGGAAAGACATCAGAAAATTCACAAACCATAGGGATATTATTGGTAGTATTTTTATGGGCTGAGAAAGGTTAAAAGTCGTCCCCAGGGATGATTTGTGATGTGCTTTAGATCAACTTAATTGAGAGTGTGATTTCAATTTTTTAACTACACTAAACAAACCTAACATGCAAATTTAATAAGCTTTTCTAAAAATGACTTATCAAAGCACATAATAATAATGAACACTACACTAACATAAGTATTGCCTACTAGCACCTAAAAAAAACACATAACACATAGAAACGGGGTGATCGGGGCTCGACGTAGCCCTAAGCATGACATAGCCATCAATAATATACCAACATTCCTCAAAGGATCAACCCAAAAAAAAAAAGGAGTACCTAAACTAACTATTACTAACCCTAAATAGTAAAATAAAAAGAGAAGAGATAGGAGATTACCATTAAGTTTGCATCCATTAACGATCAATATTAAACACTAAAACCATCAACATGTCTTGATTATCTCCTTTAACCTTGAGACTTCAAGTTTGCAAGCACTTTGACAACTCTAATGGTGTGAGGGAAATCAAAAGAAGGAATGATTGATTTTTGAGAGGTAGATTTAGGCCTCAAATCCTTTGAGACTCAAACCCAAATCTCTCCACAACCCCCAATACATCAAGCCTATATTTGGGGAGGATTAGGATACTTAAAAGTAGAAAACCTTTGAAGGTATCTAGGTGAGAGAAAGTGAGATTATGCAATGATGAAGAGAAAGAACAAAAAATTTGTAATAAATTTAATGCAAGGCGTAAACTTTAAAGCTTTTCATTAATGGAGGTTGTAAAGTCTACCAAACTAAAGCTAGAGCGAGAAAATAGCTGCCAAAAACAAAGCTACCCTAAAAAGATGCTAAAAATTGCCTTTAAAACCCTTACATGATCGAATAACTAAAAAAACAACAGATCATGCGAGAGCATGGTCGTGCCACCATGTACGGTGCCCCCATGCCCGATCTCTGCCTAGTCTTCTTCTTTACTTTGTTTGTGGCAGGCCCCTGCTGACTGTGACACACCCTCTTTGGCTTTGCCACTCTCTTTGGCGTTTTTGGCACTCCCTTTGGATTATTGGCACTCCATTTGGATTCTCTTCCAAAATGGGTTGGCCTTTGCTCTTAATTGGGCTTTTTTCTCTGATTTGTATCTACAAACATAAAACACCATTAATTAGCTAATTTAGAGATTGTTTGTGAGCTAAAATCTAATAAAATGAGGGCCAAAACTTTGCCTAGTTGGGAGCCAAACAAATATCCCCACACTTAGATTTTGCTCAATCCTTGAGTCAAACATGAGGAAATCACCTTTTTGTAGGTGTCATAGTTGCATTTAGCATATGCAACAATCCCTTTAAACCCCTTGGTCCCCAAGTGGATGAGCGTAGTCTCGTGAGGGTTTAAGAAAGACAAACCCACAAGTCTTTGAAGAAGAAAAAGGGAAGGAGAGGGGAAGAAGAGAAAAATCTTTTTGAGTTTTTCACAAATCATCTCAAAGCAATATCAATGAGGGTAATCATGCATTTCTTAAGTCAGCCACTCACCCTAACTACCAAGAATCACACAACACATGCATAGGGTGCACAATCAAGATGGCTGGTCCTCTTAAATGACAACCATGCTTTTATTCCAACCCTTTTTAATGAGAAGTAAGCAATTGTTACTTACTTTTAGAGCATAGGAAACTCTCCTCTCAAGTTTTTTAGGTTAATGACATAGATGCCCTTATGCTCAACATAAAAAAGGCACTCTAGCATAAGTTTGTCAAACTTCTATTCTCCACCACATAATTGCACTTGCACTTTGATGATCAAGAGGATTTTTCAAAGGATGTGATGGGGCTAGGCTAAGGGTTGAGGAGAAGATCACACTTTGGGAAAGAGGAGCTAGCGAGTCACATTAACGAGTTATCAAATTCACCCCCATCAAGACATTTCTTATACAATCACACCCTAACTTGCAAAATGATGACTTGAGTACTCTAGATTTCACCTAAACCATCAATGTCAAGACTTTTATTCTATTTTCTTCTTTTGTTTTCTTTTTTTTTCAAAACCAAACTTTTTGTTTTTTGTTTTGTTGTGTTATGTCTTTTTTTTCCCTCAAAACCAAGGACACTTGGTAAAAAAGTTTTGATTTTTTTTACAAGATATCAAATTAATCCCCACATTTCATTCCTCCTTTTTCATAAACCACACTAAACGCACACTCCCTCGCATCATTCCCCAACCCCCTCATCATAGTGATACTCATTAGTTTTGGCTTGGGTAGAGATAGTGTTCGAGGCCAAGGGCTAATGGAATAGGTCATAACAAAAATACTAATAGCTAAGGCTCAAAAAGGATAATAAGGGATATAACTATGTACAAGGGAGGCTTTTTGGCTAATGTGACTACAATCATGCACAAAGAATGTCTTTTTCCTTTCATCAATCATGCAAATGTGATATACAGTTTCAAAGAGAGTTAGAGCAAATTCTAGAGAATGACAATTTTGAGTGAGCCTCTCATGAAAGGAACAAGATGACCGCGAGTGATGAAGCAATCTCATTAGGCTTAAAAACCTCACGAATCCATCTACCATTCCTACTCCCATCTATTAGGTCCAACTAAGCATGCATTTTCAAAAACTTAGACTTTCTATCCATCATATGCACCCTAATTATATGATATTTGAATCCCAAGCAACAAGAAGTTATTGCTAACAAAGGTCACACATCTTCTTCAAAATGCTCTATTTACAAGAAAATAGAAAATCTTTTTGAATTTTGGAAAAAATTCCCTCTTTTTTTCTTTTCCAAAAATCATGGAAGAGAGCTTCCTCACCCCCACATTGAACATGCATAATGTCCTCATTGTAGAACTGAGGTGCTCTAATCAAGGGAAGAAAAGAACAAAGAAAAGAAAAAGGGAGCAAAAGAATGAATATATACAAGGAGACAGGGAAAGGACTACCTTAAAGAAACATGGAAAAGGAGAAATAAGGAGTTATATATACAATGCAAGTGTATGACTACATTCAATGCAATTATGTACATTACCTATGCTCCTCAGAGCCCATTATTCAAGCACTCAGATCCACTACACGTGGATTGCATCTATCATAACATTCATTCATCAATTTAATCATTTGGCCAATCATAACCAAAGTCTTCCTCAAATGGCCATCATAACCACAACACACCACAAAAATGAGGGAACGGAGAGACAAAGACATGCACATGACCATGAAGACTAAATGAGATTCCCCCTAACAAATATCAACATGTAGTGGATCGCCTCAAATATAGTAAGCGACAAAGAGTAAGGGAGGGGTGGGGGACACAACTCACAGTCACTGGGCCCCATCGGGCCTATGTGGCGGCGAAAAATGTGATGGGAACAGCGTGAATGTCGATAAGCTCTCTTGGTCGCCCAGGAAGGGGTGGAACTGCTGCTCCAATTAGGGATTGCCTCAGATTGTTGCCAAAAAAATTTGCTCATCCACCTTCTCTCCTTATACTCTAGGGCTTCTCTCATTACCCGCTCTTCCTCTTGTTGGATAAGCCTCATCTCTCTCTCCTTTTATCGTTCTATAAACCCCCTAAAGTTGTATCGAATGACATTTGGGGTGTGCAGTAGGAGCCTTCCATCTCAAAAGAGGCTTGTTGGGGTTGTGTTTGCGATTGTGGTTGAGGTTGAGGTTTATGTGTTGGGTCATTCTCAACTTGGGGTCCCCCGGGTTGGTGGGCCTCTTGCCCCTCTTCTTCACCTACATCATCATCATCCTCACTATCTCCTTCATAGCCCTCATCACCCTCATCCCCCTCTCATGGCAACACCATCTCTCTCACAATAATTCTATCACAATTCCAGTTCTTTTTGTTAGAGATGGTGGTTCAGGCCTTATTGAGGAAGGTGAATAGCACTTGTTTGTGGGTACTTGTTTATGGCTCCTTTTATGTCTATGATGGTCATGGGTTAGGGTGGCTATATTAAGATTCCCATCCAAAAAGTGAGGCTCAAGACTGCCCAATTCCCCCTATGGTGATAGTGCCTCCCGCACCAATCACATTTTCTTGAGTAGCCTTAAACCCTTCCACTAGGTGGCGGATAATGAAAGCCCTGGTATCCGCATAGGTGCTCGTCAAGGCACACCTAATGAGGAATAATATGCTTATCTACATACATTTTGGCTATCATTTCACCCAAAGATATATTAGCCATCAAGCATTGTAGATAACAGATATTAACATTACAAATATCCATTACCTTAGGTTGCCTAGGGTCATAAACACGTGGTCGCCCAAACCTGTCAATGTATGGTTTATGTTTGGAGCATGTGATGCTTAACCAGACAAGATTGAGGTGCCACCTAGTTGGCACATCCCTAAAAGAGTCTATAAAACAACCCGTTAAACCCTCCTAAACTCATCCTATGGTCACATTACACATTCAAAATGAGATAATAACCTATTAACCCCTACATGACCTGACCCAATTTAACATTCAATAATCAACCTATTATGAGACGCACAATTCATCTCAATATATTCCATCAGACCTAAATTACTTAGCAAAGCAATAACTTCATCAAGCACTCCAAATTGCCCCCAAAGAATCCACATACTACATGTTTGCTCACTTGTTTTCCTAGCACTTAGAGCTTCACCCTTTGTTCATCATTGACAAAAATTAAACCCCTAATTTTACGAGGGAGAATCAAGGGATAAGCACCTTTAGTACCTTTTGTCCTTGAGGACTCTTCCCTGAAGATCCCTTGGATGATTCACCAACCCATTTCTTGCCCATATTGCCAAATTGAGTGCAAAAGTAGCCTTTGTGGTGCAAAAAAAATGAAGGAAAGGGAAAGCTTTCCTTCTCCATAACCTTCAACCTTAACAATGGAGGTTAGGGTATTAGAGAGAGAAATTCAGTGAGTTGGGGATGAAAGAGGGTGGATTTGAGAGAAATTGTGGTGGAAATGGGGAGAAAATGGATGAGAGTTGTGAATTTTGTAAAAACATTGAGAAATTTGGCAAGATTTTAGCGGGTAGTGAGAGGAAGAGGAAGTGTTAGAGTGAGGGGGGGTCGTATAGAGAGAGAAAGTGAAGAGGAAGAAGATGAAAAAAATGAAGAAGAAGGGCTTAATCCCCGGGTTAAAGGATTTTAAGGTTGGCACAGTCGTGTCCATTGGTACGGGGACCCCGTGCTAATTCTCTGCTTTTCCTTTTTTCAGCATGGATCTGGCAAGCGCCTACCCCTTGTCAAGGGTGCACCATGCCAGATCTCTACCCTCCCTCTTTGTCTTGATTTCGTTCGTGCTTCTAACTTGTGCTTTATCACTCAATTTTTCAATCTTTTTTTCGTCTTTTTTCCTTGATCTTTTTTTTTCTGTTCCCTCTCTCACTCATTTTATTCTCTTCTACTCTCGTTTTTCCTTATCATTTTTTTTTTGCACTTTTTCAAATTTTTTTTCCAAAGCTTTTTTCTTGCTTTTCTCATTGTTTTCTTCTTTAGCAATCAACACACCTATTTGGACTATCTACATTAGTAAAATGACTCAGGGAATGACTACATGGAAAGAGGAGGTTCATGAAAAAGGATACAATCCACGTCCTCTTTACTCGGTAGTTCTAGCACGGGCTTCAATCTATGCCCATTCACCTTTGACCACTTGGTCCTTGGTGGGGTCCCTAATTTCCGCCACTCCGTGGCAGAACACTTTAACCACAGTATAGGGACCAATCCATATAGACAAGTAACTTTCATAGGAAAAGATAAGGACGGGAGCCATATAAGAGCCCTTTTTGGCAAGGAGAAAATTGTTTTCTATGGATGATTTTATCATGGAAGAATTTGACGCGCTCTTTGCTTGAGCGAGTGTTATCATGTGATTCCCACCTAATTTCTTCCAACTCATTCAAACTAAGCTTGCTTTCTTCACCTGCGGCTTTCAAGTGAAAGTTTAAGGCCTGAACCGCCCAAGCCTGATGTTCAAGCTCAATGGGAAGGTAGCACGGACGCATGAAAACCACCCTATAGGGCAACACGCATAAGGGGTTTTGAAGGCGGTCCGATAGACCCATGGTGCATCGATTAGCTTATCCACCCAGTCTTTCCTATTCTTATTCATGGTCTTTTCGAGAATTTGCTTCACTTCCTTATTTGAAACCTCTATTTGATTGCGAGTTTGCGGATGGTATGTGGTTGCAAGACCATGGAGGATGAAATGCCTCTTAAGTAAGTGAATCAAAGGACCTATTGTCAAAATAGGTCCCTTGATGACTAATGACGCCCCTAGACATCTCATACCTAGCAAAAATGTTTTCTCACAAAAACCTCACAGCCACCTTGGACTCATTCGTCCTCGTGGGAAATGACCTCTACCCATTTTGATACATAATCCACCCACAAGAGAATGTACTCATTCCCAAATGAACCCGGGAATGGACCCACAAAATCTACACCATATACATCAAATATGTCCACAACAATGATGGGAGTTAATGGCATCATGTCTTTGCTCCGTATCTTACCTATTTGTTAACAACGCAAGTATCTTTTGCAATACTCATGGGCATCTCTAAATAAGGTAGGCCAATGAACCCGCTTTAAGGAATTTTTGCCACGATCGTTTTCCCACTAAAGTGTCCCCCGCAAGATTGATCATGGCAAAAAGAGATGACACTCTAAATGTGTTCATGAGGGATGCATCTTCTAATGATTTGATCTGGGTAATATTTAAAGAAGTAAGGGTCATCCCATATAAGAAACTGAACCACAGATAGAAAACGATCCCGATCATCTCTATTCCAACCCCCAAGCCTTTCCCCGGTCACTAGATAGTTCACTATATCAGCAAATCACTACTCCACTTGAGGCCTAAACAATTGCTCATCTAGGAGACAATCACAGGTGGAGGATTCAGTGGTATAATTTGTCACTAGCCTAGATAGATGGTCTGCTACTAGGTTCTCGAAACCCTTCCTATCCTTAATCTCACAATCAAATTCATGTAGAAGCATAATCCATCTAATCAGTCCAGGCTTTGTGTGTTTCTTTTCCATAATATATCTCAAGGCAACATGGTCAGTGAGAACAATGACATGAGACCTTATGAGGTAAGGCCTAAACTTTTCGAATCTAAAAACTACCGCCAAGAACTCTTTTTCAGTCATGGTGTAATTTAGTTGTGCCTCATTCAAAGTATGCCTTGCATAGTAAATTATATGGGGTTTCTTATCAATTCTTTGTCCTAGAACTACCCTAATTGCATAGTCTGATGCATCACACATAAGTTCAAAAGACTCTCCCCAAACAGGAGGATGTAAGATAGGTGCCGTTGTGAGTGTCTCCTTAAGCCTCGTAAACGCTGCTTCACACTCCTTAAAGAAGTGGAAGGGCATGTCCTTAGCCAGGAGTGAGGATAAGGGCTTAGCAATTTTGCTAAAGTCCTTAATGAATCTTCGGTAGGAACTGGCATGCCCAACAAAGGATCGTATGTCCTTCACACAAGTGGACAGGAGGAGGTTTGCCATCAAATTCACTTTCACTTTATCTGTCTCTATACCCTCACTAGATATAACATGGCCTGAGATAATCCCCTTATTGACTAGGGCTATCAAAGTCTAACCCAACCTGATCATCCGACCCGAATTTGCTGAGAGAAACACGAACTCGACCCGAACCAAACCGATTTCAGCCCGAAGTCGATACGATTTGACCGTTTAGTGTGAAAACATGTTATTTTTCAGTTTTAAGCAAATCTAAGCTATTTTCAAGGTCGATATGAAATTGATCCGTTTATTAAATGGGTCGACTCGACCTGACCCATTTTGCAACTCTATTATTGACCATGAAATGACATTTTTTCCAATTAAAAGTCAAGTGTTTATCCCGACACCTTCTCAACACTTTTCCCAAATTAGTTAAACAATCCTCAAAAGAGTCTCCATATACGGAGAAGCCATCCATGAAAATCCCAAGGCATTGCTTAACTAAATTAGTGAATATTGAGATCTGCACCTTTAGAAGGTGGTCGAGGCATCACAAAGACCAAAAGGAATCTTCCTAAAGGCATAAGTGCAAAAAGGACATGTAAATGTAGCCTTTTCTTGGTCTTTAGGGGGCAATAGGGATTTAGGTATAGCCGGAATACCCATCAAGAAAGCAATAGAAAACCCGTCTGACTAACCTCTCCAACATTTGATCCAAGAAGGGTAAGGAAAAGTGATCCTTCCTAGTGGAGGAGTTCAACTTTCTATAGTCAATGTATACCCTCTACCCGAATTGAATTCTTATGGGAATGAGCTCATCCTTATCGTTCTTGACCACGGCGATACCGGTCTTTTTAGGAACGACATGGATGGGGCTTACCTACTCACTATCTAAAATGGGGTAAATAATGTTTGATCCAACCTTTTAAGAATTTCTTCCTTCACCACTTCTTAAAGGGTGGGGTTCATTCTTCTTTGTCTATCCCAGTAAGATTTGGCATTGTCTTCAAGGTATATTACACTATGCTAGGACTAATGCCACGAATGTCTCCTAAGGTACACTTTAAAGCTTTTTTGTTTTCCCTTAACAAGTCTAGGACTTGAGTTTCTTGATCTGAATTCAAATTATTAGCAACTATCACAGGAAAAGTTTTATGCAAACCTAGTAATGCATATTTGAGCGTGTTGGGAAGGGATTTTAGTTTAAGAGAGGAGGATGATGAACTAGGAGGTGCCTCATGAGATGGAGGGGAAATATAAGAGAGGGATGCATGAATAGATGCATGTAATAAGTCACCATATTACTCCTCAAATGCAAATGCATCATATTCCGCTTCATACTCCATACAAAATGACTCATACAAATATGACATGAATTCGTCTTCATAATCAAACTCTACCTCCCCTAATGAAAAGGCACCGACCCAATTAAGGGTATGGTGATCAACATCATCAAATCCCATTGGTTGCTTTTGGAGATTAAAAACATTCAATTCCATCGTCATATTTCCAAATGTCAATTTCATTTTCCTATCTCTACAATTTATAAGAGCATTAGAAGTAGCCAGGAATGGTCGACCAAGGATGACTGTGATTTCGTTTTCAGTACTCATCACACCCTCGGTCTCTAGAGCTACAAAGTTGATAGGAAATATAAACTCCCATATTTTAATCAACAAATGCTTAACCATCCCTCTAGGAAGCCTAGTGGAATGGTTGGCCAATTAGAGGACCATTTTTATAGGTTTTAGCTCCTCTAAACCCAACCTCTCGTACGCCATAAAGGGTAGGAGGTTAAGACTAGCACCCAAATCAAGAAGGGCCCAGTAAATGTTGTGATGGCCAATCATAATTAAGATTGTGGGGCACCCTAAGTCCTTACATTTACGAGGCATTTGGTTCCAAACGGTGGAGCTCACATTAGAGGTTGAAAATGCCCGTTCTTAAAAAAGTGGCATAGGGGAGAATTTGTTGTATCACATCAAGTAAGGGGATGTTGATCTTGACTTAGGAGAAAGTCTCTATAATCTTATCAATATGAGATTGCACCTTCTTCCCCTTCAATCAGTTAGGTAAAGGAGGTGGGGGCTTAAAAACACCAGTAGAAGAAGTAGGAGAATCCCTAGGAGAGGTGGAATCATGGATTGACTAGCTCTCCTTCAGTTCCTCTACCTGCTTAGATGGAATTGGAACCATTACGATAAATTATTCACTTGATGTCTTTATCATTATCTCATTTGACTTGTTTAGTTCTCTAATCATCCTCTATATGTCATTAACTTTTGTGTTCACTTTATCTAATTCATTACAACTGGGAAGGGGATATCATTGAGCCACATGTGGTTGAGGAAGAGGTCCTCTGTGAGCATTGTATTCCCCTGGGAGGGCTGGCTTTTGATTAGCTGAAGATGAAGAGTTTCCTTGAAAACTGCCACCTTGATTGTTGGGCATCAAAACATTAAGCTCGGTCCATATGAAATTGGGGTGCTCAGCCACTCCAAATTATAAGTATGAGAGTAAGGATCAAATTTCGACCTTTAGAAGGCCGCATTCACTTGCCATGCTCTTGGCTTGTACCCAACTATTAAGCAATTAGGGTGCAAGCACTTAGAGAGTGATTGGTGGATTAACATTAAGAACATGAGACCATTTGAGGAGGGGCAAAGTTGGTTGGTGCTTAAGACATCACAAAATCTTTCAATAGATTTTCAAGGGCCACAAATCTAATATCAACGTATGTGGTATCTGCTACCATATGAACTCCCTTTTGGCTATTGATCTTATCACTTAGACTCTCATCCTTGGTGGTTTCCTATTGCAAGGTCTTTTTCGCTAACTCTTCTAGGAAATTCCAAACTTTGGTCTTACTCTTGTTCAAGAAACCATATTGACACATAGACTCCAACATGGTTCTAATGGCTTGGTCAAGGCCCTCATAAATGATTTAGCACAAAAGCCAATGTTCCAGACTATAGTGTGGACATTGGGCAAGAAAGAGTTTTAAATCATTCAAAATACTTCCAAAAGGACTACTTCTCAAGTTTGACAAAGTTGTTGATTTCATTCCTTAATTTCACGGGTATACCCGTAAGGAAATGCATCCTTAGCAAAACCCTCATAAACCCATCCCATGAGGAAATGGACTTTGCTGAGAGACTATGCATCCATGTTTTCACCGAATCGTTTAATGTAAAAGGAATGAAGTGCAACCTAACAATGTCTTGGGGTAGAATTGCATCATCGAGCGTACTTCCTTAAATTCACTCAAGAATAGGTAAGCATCACCATCCCCACTGAATTTGGGAAGCACAGTTGTGTACTGATGACTGATAGAGAATTTGACATCCCCACCAAGTCATGGAATTTAAAAACTAGAGAAATTAGTGGACCGTGGTGGGTAGAAGATTTGGTTAAAGCTCCTGGGTGCCGAAGAGGAGCATGGGGAGGCCCTTGAGCTAGTTCCCCCACCATTTCTTCAGGTTTAAGTACTATGGTCGGGATTGCCAAAGTGTAGGGTGGTATTTCAACACGAATCAACCTCATACAACTAAGCGATCGAGTCCAAGCACTCATTCATTTTTAGTTTTTAATGGTTTTTTTTTCTTTTCCAATTTTTGGACTTTTCCTTAAAATGACCGAAACATAAACTATGCACAACAATTAAGTCTAACTCCAAAGCAAATTGAACACCATCATCCCCGGCAGTGGTGCCATTTTGATCATAGTATTTTCGTGTGGTGAGAAAGGATTAAAAGTCATCCTCATGAATGATTTGTGATGTGCTTCAAATCGATTTAATTGAGAGTGTGATTTCAATTTTTAACTACGCCAAATTAGTCTAACATGCAAATTTAATAAACTTTTCTAAAAATAACTCATCAAAGCAAATAAAAACAATGAACACTACACTAACCTACCTATTGTTCACTAGCACCTAAAAAAACATGAACACATAGAAATAAGGCAATTGGGGCTCGACATGGCCCTTTGCACATGGCCACCAATAATATACCAACATCCCTCAACGATCACCCCAAAAACAGAGTACCTACACTAACTATTACTAACCCTAAATAGTGTAACAAAAAGAGAAGAGATAGAAGATTACGATTGAGTTTGCATCCATTAATGACAAAGATTAAACACTTAAACCATCACCATATCTTGATTATCTCCTTTAACCTTGAGACTCCAAGTTTGTAAGCACTTTGACTACTATAATGGTGTTGATGGTTAACTATAGAAAAAAGGAAATCAAAAGAAGGGATGATTGAGTTTTGAGAGGTACATTTAAGTCTTAAATCCTTTGAGACTCAAACCCAAATCTCCCTACAACCCTCAATACATCAAGCCCATATTTGGGAAGGATGAGGATTCTTAAAAGTAGAGACTTTGACAATATTTAGAAGAGAGAAAGGGAGCTTAAGTGATGATGAATATAAAGAACAAGAAATTTATAATAAATTTAATATAAGGCTTAAACTTTAAAGTTTTTCATTAATGGAGGTAAGAGAGTCTACCAAACTAAGCTAGAGGGAGAAAATAGCTACTAAAAACGAAGCTACCCTAAAAAGATGACAAAAATTGCCTTTTAAACCCTTACATCATCGAATAACTAAAAAACAATAGATCAGGCGGGGGCATGGTCGTGCCACGTGGCACGGTGCCCCCATGCCAGATCTCTGCCTAGGCTTCTTCTTTACTTTGCTCATGGCATGCCTCTGCTAACTGTGACACGTCCTCTTTTGCTTTGACACTCTCTTTGGCATTTTTAGGACTCCCTTAGGATTATTGGCACTTTGTTTGGATTCTCTTCCACAATGGGTTGGCCTTTGCTCCCAATTGGGCTTTTTCCTCTCATTTGTACCTACAAACATAAAACACCATTAATTATCTAATTTAGAGATTATTTATGAGCTAAAATCCAATAAAATAAGGGTCAAAATTTTGCCTCGTTAGCTGTCGAGCAGATATCTTCTATTTTCATCTCCTCCTTTTTAACTTCAGTGACATAATATAAATATCCTATACAACTTTGCCTTAATGGCTTACTTGCCTTCGTTACTGAAATTATACAATACTCTTTCCCAAGTCTTTCTCCATAAAAAGCGTACTTCCCGACCCCGTTGCTCCTTTAGAGTGATCTTAAGATCTCTATAATCTATTTTTGCCCCATGTGTAGTCTAGCAGTCTAGTTTTAAGATTATATCAAATTACGACATGTCAAACTGGGTTATATTTACAAGGAAGTCATACTCAACAATCACAATAGGAACATTCTTATAAAGAATGGGACATTCTATCACTTGTTCATTTGACAAACTAATTCTATACTTGGTCCACACTTTATCTTTTTCAAGATTCTATTGCACTGCAGCTCGAGTGGATATAAACGCATGGGTAGCACTCGAATCAAATAAAATGCAACATGGCTTTGAATTTAAAAAGTGAGTTCCAGTGACAATCGCACTAAAAACTATAACTTCCTTCTTGCTCATCACGTATGCTCATCCTGCCATTGTTGGTTTAGGGGCAGGTTTCCCTAATGTAGCAGTGCTAGCAATCTTGCAACTCCTTTTTCCTATGGTCTTTTGTCTTCTTGGGTAAGTGGCAATTGAGTGATCAGGGCTTCCACACCATATGCATTTGTTAGTACCTACATGGCGCTCTGCTATAGTATAGTTAGTTCAGCCACACTTGGTGCAAGGTTCTGTTGAGGTCACTGGATGACTCTTAGCAGGGCAAGCTGTAGGTTTCTTTTGAGTTACAATTTCAATCGATGTCCCACGATTATTCCACTTCCTCTTCTAATTCCCTGGGTTCAAGGCCCTTAGTTCGCTCTTTACTCGATTCACCTAACAGCTCTTTCGTACAACTCATGATAGTTTGAATTTATTAACCAGCCAAGTGGTTTCGAATAAAAAAAGTTAACCTTCCTTAAACCTCTTCACTTTCATCCTTTTCGAAGCCATAAAGCCTGAAGTGAACCTCAACAACTCAATGAAGTTGCTAACATATTGCATCACTATCATGTTACCACCCATCTTTAACTCCATGAATTTCTTCTCCCTTTATAGTTAAACCGTTATCAGATAAAACTTAGCCCAAGTAAACTCCAATCCTTGTAATTCATCCTATACATTGCTCCACCCAGATACATGCTTTACCACTTAGGTACTTTTTCTCCTCGAGTACCTCAACCACCGTAAATAGTTTCTCCATTCCCCTAATCTGACCCTCCAGTTCTATAGGATCAAGCTTTTCGTCATAAACATTAGGGTTACGTCGAGCTACCCTATTAGCCAGCTTGTTAGGTTTATAGGAGTTTTTTGGAGGTGCAGGGGGAATTCTTTTCTTCAACTCAGTAACTAGAGTCTTCTAGTAATCTCGGCTTTCAACATTACTATATGCTTTAAGGGCTACTTTGGGACCTCCATTAAAGTTTTGCTAGAGGTTTTCGCACTCTTGCTTGCCTAAATCCTGAGTGTCACCTTCATTATTAATTAGATTGTTGTTTACAGACTCCAACATACTGAATCACATAAACAAAGATTATTATCTAAACTTGCATGATATTATGACAAAGCAGTAATCATTCAAAATCAAAGCATATTTTAACTCAAACACTACTTTAATTGCATATACATATACATAAAGATCACCAAAAGAATATTGCAATGCATCATGTTAACACTTCTTGCATTTTAGCTGGGATCTCTACTCTAGCCTCCTTCCACAATTAACTTATCATCTACTGAGTCAAATTTGCCATAAACCCAAAAAGAAAAGCTGGCTTACATCATCATAGCTGGTTATGTTAGCCCACCTATATACATCATATATACATGCAATCCATAAAAAACAGTATCACCCTACACCAGCTATACTACACATACAAGCAAAAATAAAAGCCTAAAACAAAAAGTGAGTGGGGTCAAACTCTTAACAATCCTGAGACGGGTCATAATAAGAGTCAGAAGAATTATCCTCCTCCTTGCTCGAGTTGATGCTACTATTATACATCCTTACATCTGAGTCCTCAACCTTGAAGTCACCCTCCTGTTCCCCCGATGCCTCCTCAAGATGCTTCTATCGCTCGTGCTCCTCCTCCTCCTTCTCAGGCTCAACCTCTTCCTCATTAGGCTTGACCTCCTCCCCATCAAGTGCAAACTCCTCCTCCAGACTTAACTCTATCAACTTCGATGAACTCAGCACATCTACTACCACCTGAACCTCGCCAGAGGTAACCTAACCCTCTGATGAATGAGCAACAACCCCTGAGCCAGTCTGCGGTGAAGAGGCAGGCGACTGCTGAGCTAGAGGTGGTGGGGTGGAGGTCCCTAGGCAAGGGGAGGTGGAGGTGGAGTAATCAGGGGAGATATGCGAAGTGCAAGGTAAATATGTGAAAGTGACCTGTAAGAAATACCCTTTAGCTCCAACTCCTCTCTCAATAGTACCTCCTTAGTCACCATTGTCCATGCTCCTTAAATGTGAAACCTCTCCCGGTCAACCCCAGGATCTCCTGTAACCATGAAATTGTGGTACTGCAATCTGAACTCATGTCATAAGGCAATAAGATGTATGGACTATAGGAGTCTACGTGTGCGAGCAAGCACATCATAGAACTCTGAAAAAGGGTCCTACTTGTGGGCCACCATGGCCACATGAAGCAGGAGACATAAGCTATTACAGAGGTCTCCAGTATCATGTGAATGGCGTACGAGTCTAGGGGATCTCTAGGCTGATCCATCTAAACATGTAAAAAAATAAAGAAAGGAGGGGACCCATATTCACATACATATTTCCCAGAGAACATGATTTACCCATGCCATTCCTAAAAGTTCACAACCTAACCCTCGAATGTCATACTACTCAAAGTGATTTGCTAACCTACCTCTGATACCACAATTGTAACACCCCACTATCACCAATACCTAGTAATATTAAGTTAATAACTTATTATTTATGATTGTAGTGGAAGTCCTTTGACTGAAGGCAATACTGTCATTCTGTGACGGAACAAGGCTACTTGGAACTACTTGTAGCACTATATTACCCACACAGTCACCAAGTTAAATAAGCATTGGAATTAAAAACATACATTTGAGACCTTGTCTAATTTATGATACACTTGGCAAACTTAGCGCAGAACTACTGAACACTTTAGCAAATACATTGTCCATAAGTTTATACAATTAGCAAGTTTTTAGGAGTGATAGCCTATAAATCACTATAACCACCTGGCTAGCTAACCTTTAGCAAAACACTGCAACTCTAGTTTATTTCTTGTTACTTTTTGGCGTGCCATGAGGAGGGTTCTTCACTGATCCCTTACTATACGCAGAAAACATAAAAATGATCGAATAATGAGCCTAAGCTCAACACATACCTCCCTATGCTGTTAAATAAGTTTTGTGTTCTGTTTAGTTAGGAGCTCGCATTTCAAAACATTTTGCTTGAAAACAAGAGAGAGGAAAAGTGTGAGTAAAACTGATTTGCCAATTATTATCTGAAAGTTTACCTCATTGACGTCTGAAGTGATATTGACATAGGTGCACACCTCCCAGGCTGATCGGAGAGCCTGAGCTGCAACTGCAGGGGTATCCTGAAGGGCGTAAGTCCTAATGATTGATAATTGGTAGGGCCACTTATTTAAGTGACAAAACATTGCGTTACATGATTCATTCTATGAAGATTGCCTAAATTTGGAGTAGTTTGAGAAACTTGTGAGTTTTTGAAGAGCACAGGCAATCTACGTATTTGGTCTTTGAAATCTATCTCCTTTTTAATAAAAAATGTTTGTTGGCACATTGAAGTAGTAGTGGTGGTTGTACTTCTGATCCAGATGTGTAATTTCACAGTTAGTGTAATTTCACAGTTATTGTGAGTTTAAGAAATTTTATTAAATTTTTTGATTTGATAAATGATTCAAAATCCTTTAGTTCTCCTTTTCAATCATCGGCATACTCATTATTACTTGTTTAGCTTGATTCTATTCCACTTTGTTTTTTTATCCTTCTTTAAATATCGCTAACACACGCTTTATTATTATTATTATTATAGCGTCATGATATAATCCATTTCGTTTATATTAACTTCGACATTATTATTATTATTATTATTATTATTATTATTATTATTATTATTATCATCATCATCATCATCACTGCAGTTATTACCGCAAGCTTGTTAATAGTAATATTTGTGTCGCACTTGTAGGTATTAACGCCACTATTATTATTATTATTATTATTATTATTATTATTATTATTATTATTGTTATTATTGTTGTTGTTGTTGTTATTATTAGAATTGTGGTTACCTTTATCGTGTTTATTATTATTATTATTTTAATTATTATTACCTCTTTAATAGCATATCATTATTAACCATCGTCATAATTTAGATAAGCCAATCGTGGCTTGGTTTAGTGACATCATGGACTTGGTTTCGTGACATCATGGACTTGGTTTCAGGTTCAAATCGAGAGGTATTCACTTTTCTTTTCTTTGCTAGCTCCAATCATGCAAATATTCATTAGTTAAAATAAACCACATAGGCATATTAGGTTAATAAATTTCAAACTCCCAGAACTACTTATTCCCTCTTTCTCTTCTCCCACTACAACTCACAAGCTTTCCCCCTCTTTCTGGCAAGCCAAAATATAGTAAGAAATGAATGACAGTTGGAGTACTTTGTTGAAGGGTAGCTAGCCAGGTGCTCACAATGACTTATAGACTAACATTCTTAGAAACTTGGTGATTGTATAAACTTTTGGACAATGTATTTGCTAAGTATTCAGTAGTTCTGCGCTAGGTTTGCCAAGTGTATTATTAATTGGACAAGTTGTCAAATGTATGTTTTTAATTCCAATGCTTTATGAACTTGGTGGCTGTGTAGGTAATAGTGTTACAGGTAGTTCTAGGTAGCCTTGTTCTGTCATGGAACTATGGTAATGCCTCCAGTCAATAGACTTCTGCTGCAATCATAAGTAATAACTTATTAAGATAATCACACATTAGAGATTGGGAGCATTACATTGGGTACCAAGTCATCCTAAGAGTCTTACATGACAATGTTATGTGATTTGGGTTATCATGCAAGTTCACTTGAATCTATATTAGTCCTTATCCCATCATAAAATGGGTGGTAGAAGTGACATATCTATTAAAACTACGAGAAAAACTCCTATGATCGAGAGTCTTCATAAAGATTGGAACTTTAGACCGAGCCTAGAATTCTTTGTCCTAGACCTAATCCAAAGCTTCTAATAAATAGAATAATAAATTTTTATTTAATAAAATTTAGATTTTAATTCTTTTGATTTTCCTCCTAAATTTCAAATTTTAAATTTAAATTAAATAATATTTTAGGAAGGAATATTAAAACTTCCCTCATATCTTCTGGCTGTCCATAATTGCCACCCAAAAATCACCCACCTTTTTCTCTTACTAGCCAAATAAAAAAAATATATCTTCGGGTCTTTTTCTTATGTGAAGTCATAGCAGTTCTACCCCCCGTTCTCTCTCATGACACTCTATCTCTCTCTTACCTTCATTCTTTTTGATGCAAGGCATGACACACAAGAGAGTTCCCAAGATCCAAATCATGCCTAAGATGCCATTCAAGGTCAGGGAGATCAAGGAAACTAGATTACACTCAACTAAATTCAATCCTTGTTCTCCTACTCAAAGCCAGAATTAAGCACCGTTTTGGATGGTAAGATTCTGGGAGTTTTCAAGGCCTCTTATGAGCAAGTACTACTTTTTTGGACTTCCTAAGAAGTCTATTTTAATAAAGGGAACTCAATTTTGGCCTATATCATAGGCATTTTGCTACGTTGGCCCAAAATAGTGAAGGTATACCGGGGAATCCCAGTTGACCCGTCTTAAGTGATTAGGAGGAATCACCATGTAAAACCTTATGTAGGGCTAGAATTTTTATTTGGGATGCTAGCCAATGTCCTAAGATATCAAAAACCAAATCATAGTTAGTTCTTCATGGAGTTCTAATTGCACTTTATCAACCGTTGCAGTTTAAGGCCATTTCAGACCTAGTTTAAGTTTCTGGCTATTTCCCTCACCTAAACCAGATTTAGGGCTCATTTCGCTATTTGGGATTATCACTAACATCCTATGGAACCATGATATACATTAAAATCAGTTCTAAGTCAAGTATAGGTTGGGGAACCACCTTGATCATTTTTAATGATTACCCGAGTTCAATAAGCCTAAACAGGTAGTTTTGACTTTGCTTGAGTATTCCTTAATAAGAAGGGTTTGCTCACCTACTAGTTTACTTCCTTGGCTACTTGGACCTTCAGAAACATCATTATCACCACACATGTAGCTTTGGCTGCCCATTTGGCCAATGGGGATGGTATTTGATGGCCACTCGCTTTCGGATTGGATGGTCACAAAGCGATCACCTGCAGCTTGTCTTTTCTCTCTCTACCATGTGCAAGTGGATTGATTAGAGCTAATTAATCTTGTTTTAGCCCTTAATTGATTCTAAACAAGTTGTATCAGCCACACTCAAACTTGTAATTATCTAGGCTAAAACTGTTTTGCAAAACAGTTTAGCTAATCCGAATTAGCTTAGCATAGGAGCTAGCCTGCTTGCTTACTAGCTTGAGATGTGTATATATATCTACTGGGCTGGTTGTTCCTATCACCATTAATGAATGAAAAAGCTTAGTTTTGAGTTTTAACTCCAACACTCTCAAATCTCTCTTTTATCAATCCATTTGATTGCTAGATTAGAGTGGTTTCCTTTAATCCATTTCTAGTGGCTTAGCCTTTATGATTTGAAGGGTGGACTCCTAACTTAGTTTGGGTGCTAGTGTGGCCTTTATCCCATTTATATCCTCTGTTTTGTTTGTGGCTCTATGACTGATTTCCAACCAAAGTAAGATCAGATTGTAAACTATACTCATTGCTTGAGTTTCTTTAAGGCTTACGCATCAAAGTGGTATAAGAGCATAACTTGGTGAGTTTTCTTGCCGTTTCATTAACTTTGCAATCTTCCCTTGTTTTAAAACCATGTTTCTAGTAGTTGCAAAGAACCTTTTCAATCCCAAACACACACCCATCCACCAAAGAACCTAAACTCCAAAAAATAGCCTAGAACTTGTTTTAGTCCATGGCGGGGAGAGAGGAAGTTGAACCCTCCCAAACCAGAGTTCCTAGGGGATTAACCCTTGAAGAAGCTCATAAGTTAGGGAGATGAGATTCTCCACTCCATCTCCAAAGGGATGTCCAAACACTTACCACTAGTTTGGCTAACATTTTAGCCAGATTTAGAGATGATCCCGGAGGGACTAGGAGGAGGGAACGAGGTCAGCCTAGCAATGATCTAACCTCATATCATTCATCTTCTTCCCAGGATGAATACTCACCTGGGGGTAGAAGAAGGCCAACCAGAAACAATGAGGATTATTTGAGGAATATGAAATTTGATCCCCTAGGTTTTAAAGGAACCTTGAATCCAGATGTGTATTTGGACAGGATTCAAACCGTTGAAAGATTCTTTGAGGTTAAAGGCTATTCTGATGAAAGGTTCTTTAAGGTAGCCATTCTTAAACTCAAAAAATATACTTCCCTCTGATATGAAAATACCAAGAGACAGAGAACAAGAAGGGAAAGACACGAATCACAACTTAGTCCAAGTTAAGAAAACTAATGAACAAGAGGTTTCCGCCTGAGGGTTATAAGAGGGATCTCTACCTTAAAGAATCCTCCTTAAAACAAGGCCAAATGAGTCTGGAAGAGTACATTACGGAGTTTAAACAGCTCAATATAAGGAGTGGTTTAGAGGAGGAACCAGAACAAGCTATGGTTATAATCCTAAACGGGCAAGATAAAGGCATAGCAGAGAAGGTTGATCTTCAACCTTATTGGAGCTTTAAGGATGTTCGTAAACTGGATATCAAGGTGGAGAAGTAATCCAAAAACAAAAGGCCATATACAAGCTCCTTGCTCGCCTTGACCCCGCACTTAAACCTTATTCTGCCTCCAAATTCGAAACACAAGCCAAAATAGATTTATCCAAAGACAAAGGTACACTATAGGAAAAACTGTCTTTCTCCACACTTAAAATTGTATTTGCCCACGAATATATGTGCAGCAGGTATTCTTCGCCGCACTTAAGCTAAGCGTGGCGATTGAAAGAGTGGGGAAATATTCCCCGCACTTGATATCCGCGGTAAGGTTTACGTTTCCCACACTTATAAGCGTAGGGAATGATGTCTTTCCCCACTTATGTATATGTGGGTATTGTATTGCGCATATAAGTATGGGAAAATTTAGCTCATTGTGAACATTACGTTGCTGGTCACTGCTTTTATAAGTATTGCAACTTGAACCTATTCAACTAACTTTTAAACAACTAACTTTTGAACGAATTCGTAAATAATTTGGCTGGAACTTTTTTAACAACTTTTGGCGCCTTCAATAATTTTTCAATTTTTGGTAATAATATAAACCTTCAAAAATTAAAAATCTTGAGCATTGTAGCATATATATATATATATATATATATATATATATATATATAAGCTATAAAATTACAAAAATAATACGACAAAATCATAATAATTATTGGAATAATTGTTGCTATCAAGACTTCATAAGTACTGTGATAGTAAAATAGAAATGAAATATCCCGGATGCATCCTAAGACTGAAAATATGTTCTAAGAATGTAACATAAATACATATCCAATAAGCAAGAGTTTCTTAACTAAAATCCATGTGTAATGTCTAAAATGGGAGAGGGGAATCAAGGGCTAACATTTCCTCCATTTCTTGTCCCTTCTCGTTGCACATTTCCCTTAGTTGTCACCTAAAAATACCAAATCAATCCATTAGAGTAAATATCACTCCACATTATAGAAATTGAAGCAAATATCAATCATCTTGAAAATAGAAGACATTGTTATATACTGCAGAAAGAAGTGATAAACTTACAAGTGTAATTTCGTCCCTTTTTTCACGAAGCACCATATCTAACATACTTGGTTCAGCCTTACGTTTGCAAACTCCCACAGTCTACAAGGAAGATGAAAATAAAAAATTAGAACTTAGAAAAAAAATATGAGTTCCGTGTTCTCTAAAGAACGATATTAGAGAAAAATAATTTTAAAAAATGATAACAAATAATTAAAACTTTGAAAAAAAAATATTGCAATTTGTACCACTCCTACTAGGTACACATAGCCCTGCACACTGTAACATCTCTGGCCCTCAGCTAGAAGTGTTAGCAGTTCCTAAAATTTTTGGAACTAAACGAACAGCATTTCGTCTAAAACCTGACCATAACCCAGGCTTAAAGCCTTACACTAAGTGTCTGCAATACAGAAAAACAAGAAAAAATATTCCAATAACTCAACGGCCACATGCCGGAGCTCACAATTCAATAGGTCACACACTTGGAGTACACAACAAAAGAATTTACATAAAAGAATATGCAACGCACGGACTACACATCCGTAGCCAAACGACTTACTAAATCAGGTAAAAAAGGTTTTACTCAAGCATTTTCTCATCAACAAGAAGTGGAAAAGTGAAGGGAAATAAATTCTGAGACACAGAGAATGGTAGACGGACCAGCATACTGGTTAAATGGCATAAAAGAAATAAAGGTGCCATCCATTCAAAGATAAGAGTAGGCTATTAAGACTTACCACACAATTCGCAAAGTAGCTAAAGCTTTCAGTTAGCTGCAATTCATCAACTCGCTCGACATTCTATAATAAATCCAATGAATAAGTAGCACTATACAAGAATCAAATATCAAAGTGTGCATTTTCATTCCTACCTGGCCAATATGAAGCGTCAAGTAAGACAATCTTTATATAAAAGTAAACAGCTTGTAACTTCCTCCCAAAAACTGCATCTCTGTAGAGATTTGACAAACTTTTGTGCTCATGAGTCATGCCAAACTAGAAAAGGCTGGATGCGACAACTGTTTATGGCAGAGTTACTGAAGAATAAGATACATGTGAGCGAGCAACCACTGAGAATTCAGCCGAAAACTACAATTCCCTTAAGGGGTAAATTCACTGAAAAGTCTAGGAGGACATAAAATGGATAACTTTGATGAGCCACAAGCAATGCACTGGAAAAAATATGGGTAAAACAAACAGCATGAGACACCTAGCTTCGTAGAACAATATGCATAAAGAACCTATACTCTAACTGACAGTAAAGGCAGATGAACAGCATGATGTAAAAACATATACGAATCTACCTTCCTGTGAGGCTGCAAAAGGAGAGGAAATACAAGAGGGTTGGTGCTATAAAATGCAATACTCTCTAATGGAAAACCTTTCTTTCTTTTTGTAAGATATGCACACAATGCAGCATCACCAAATATGAAGGGGAGTGATAGAGACCTCTGAATGAAAGTAACCTTCAAACCATTGCACCTCAAGAATAATCCATTCAATACAGAGGGTTTGATTTTGAACTTTTAAAATAACAGTTAGATGTGCATAAATCTTGGAGGCATGCCCAGAACCTAAAATCAATAGACACATTGACACTCATCAAGTGATCACATTCTTACAACAAAGAACCAAAAAAAGTGGCTATGGGTTGATTCTCCCTGACGTCCAACATCTATGTCCATTTAAACTTCTACTACATTCAAAGACTTGCCTCGTATTGGTCTTCCGGTTCAAGTAATCCACCTGCAAAATAAAGGGAAAATGAGGCTGGCAAGATAAATAAGCTTCATGGTACACCTATGCAACTTAAACATTAACATGATGGAAGAACCTTTTTTGGATCAAGAACCAGCAGACAAAATGCACCCACTGGACTAACAGAAGGATCCAAACTGATATTCTTAGGCAACTCTTCATTAATGGAGGGTAGATCCAGATCTAGACCCAAATACTGCATCCTTGCTCTCAGGGAACTAGCAAACCAAGATTTCTCCCTTTGCAACATGACATCTAAGAATAAGAAAAGGGAAAATGCAAAACAAAGGTTCACAACAACAACAAACATGATTATTATAGCTAGTTGCTTCCAAATGTATTCCATTCAAAATTTGCTCAAAATAATCGCCCACATAAAATTACTTCAGACTACTTTCAGGTATAGAATGCAGCTCAAGGAAGTTATTGAAACCTGTACGGTCATGTGTACGTTGGGGATCAAAAGCAAGATTACATACTCCTTTAAGAGTTAAGAGGAAATCAACATCCACAATAGCAGGAGCCAATGGAACCTTCCTCCTATTGCAGGGCCTGAGATGAGGAGGTTAAGGTATACTCGAAAGAGTTATCCTTCTCATGCTCAGGGAGGGGTTTTCCCGAAGAATCATTAGAGAAAAGGCAAGCCTTAACTGAAAACTGGGCAGCAAAGAGGTGTAACAGAAATAGCAAACATGCAATGGCATGTTATACTAAAGGAAATTCACCCAGAGCAACACCATCCAAATGCAATACCTAAAAAGCTTCTTTACTTATTAGTTTCTCTCGCTTTTCTTTTTGAGGAAGAATGAAAGTAGTTGAAAATTTGAGGAGTTGAAGATTCTGAAACAACTTGGATTCAGTTCAAAATCAGGATATACTAATTTGATTCACTAATAGCTTCAGTGGACTAAACTCCGACAACCAGCAAGGGCTTTCGATTGGATGCTACTCATAATAAAAATATAACCTTATTCAGAAACCTTGTAAGATCCAGCAGTAGCTCGAACTCACCTGAAGCTTTGCAGGATCTGGGTTTGACCCATCAATCACATCAACCATTCCATTTATCCGAAATTGCTCTCAGGAGTCAGTAAAATACCAGCCTATCTAGAGCAAAAGCACATTAGTTCAATTGAAGCAATTTCAAAGGCACACAATACAATCCCTAATTTTTAATTTCAGACCATACATTTTAGATAAAGAGAGAAAGGGGGTGATGATACCGAATGGCTAGAATCCTTGCCGCCGGAAGCCACGAGACGCCAGAATTTCAAGCTTCGGTAGCCCATGAATGCTGGGATCAATTTCTGACCACGCCGAAACTTCAAGCCATGACCCAAACTGCAAACCGCAGAAACCACCACGTGACCACCAGAACCTCGCCGCCGATCACCACCGACCAGAGCAGACTAGACGCGCGACGAACTGGGGAGGGTTAGAGTGGAGAAGCAGAGGGGGGCGCGCGGGAGTAATTGAGGCAGCCATGAAAATGGCGCACGGGGCTTGAGTTTCTCAATTCTAACCCAATTGTTTTCTTTTTTTTAATTTAATTTGGCGGTTTAATTTAAGAAAAAATACAATTTCAATTGTTTTTTTCTTTTTTTAAAGATTTAATTTGGTGGTTTAATTAAAGAAAAAACACAATTTAAAAAAATTAAATAAATTGGCTACCACACTTAGTATCTGTGCTAATTGTTTCATATTTATGATCGGTAATTCCCCACACTTAATATGTGTGGGTATACATTATTATCTTACTACCACGCTTATAAGCGTGGTTATATTTATCCGCACTCATTATGTGTGGGGATAGTAATTGGTATTTATTTTTCTGCTACGCTTACTCAAGTGTGGTTAAATAAGCGTGGAAGCATGACCTTTTTTTTGTAGTGGTAAGGGAGTTATTAGGGAGTTCCCTAAGAAAATAGGTGGAAAAAGGTGCTTTAAATGTCAAGGTTATGGTCATTCCCAAGCAGAATGCCCAAACAGAAGAGCCTTCACCATCAAGGAGATTGAGGAGATCGACTAGATTATTATTAAGCCTAGTAAAGAAGAAGCTGAGGAGGAAGAGGAGGACACCATCCTAACTCCTAACGCTAGGGAGGTTTTAGTCCTTAAAAGGGTATTACATGCTATGGAGAGTCCAAGGGCTGAAAACCATAAAGAGCTTATCTTTCACTCCCGATGTGCCATTCAGGGGAAGATACGTAGTTTAATCATTGATGGGATTAGTTGTACTAATGTTGCGTCATCTCATTCGATTGATAAATATGAACTACCTACTGTTCCTCACCCTCAGCCTTACTCCCTACAATGGCTCAAGAAAGAAAATAAGGTTCATGTAACCAAACAGACCCTAATTACATATAACATAAGTAGCTCTAAGGATGCAGTCCTTTGCGATATGTTACCTATGGATTCATGTCATTTACTTCTTAAGAGGCCCTAACAGTTTGACAAAGGTTCCATTCATAATGGGATAGCCAATACATATACCTTTAAGTTCACGGGTCATAACTGCACCCTCACCCCTTTACCCCTTAACCAAAGCCAGAATATTAATCCTAGCTTGGGGAGACAAGTGAGAAAGCCATATTTTTGATTGAAACACGGATGGAGAGATCTATAAGTAAAGGCAAAAAAGTTTATACCTTGCTTGTGTTGGAAGAAGGAGAGGGAGAGACACCTTTACACCCCCTCGCTCAGCCCCTTGTACATAAGTGTTTGGATGTGCCTAGTGATTTACCCTCGGGATTGCCTCCACTTAGAGGTATTGAACCTTAAATAGACCTACTGTTGCCGGAGCTGCCCCATCAAACAAGCCAACCTATAGGTGTAACCCTACTGAAACTAAGGAACTTGAGAGGCAAGTTCAAGAGCTTATTGATAGAGGTTACATAATTGAGAGTATGAGTCCTTGTTTCATTCCAGCCTTGCTTATAATAAGAAGGATGGAACCGTGAGAATGTATATGGATAGTCGAGCCATAAACAAGATTATAATCAAATATAGGTACCCTATCCCTAGGCTTGATTATATGTTAGATAAACTGCAAGGCTCAAAGGTCTTTTCCAGGATAGACCTAAGGAGTGGATACCATCAGATTATGATGAGGGGTGGTGATGAGTGGAAGACAGCCTTTAAAACTAAGTAGGGTTTATATGAATGGCCTGTAATGCCATGTGGTATGTCTAATGCCCCCAGTACCTTCATGAGGTTAATAAATGAAGTCCTTAAACCCTTCATTGGTCACCTTGTGGTAGCATACTTTGATGATATTCTGGTTTATCACTGGAATGAGAGGGAGTATATGGATCATCTAAAGTAGGTTTTTGAGGTTCTAAGAAGATAGAAACTCTATGCCAAGATAGAGAAGTGTGAGTTTTTCACTAAACAACTCACTTTCCTTGGTTATGTAATTCCGATCTAAGGCATTTAGGTTGATCAAAGCAAGATTGAGGCTATCCAGTCCTAATCTCAACCCAAATCAGTCACAAAGGTGAGAAGTTTTTATGATTTGGCCTTTTTTTAGAGGAGGTTCATTAGAGATTTCAGCTCAGTCATGGCCCCCATTATTAAGTGCATGAAGAAAGGAGTTTTTGAGTGGTCCAAGGCTACCTATAAGGCCTTTAAAGAGATCAAACAAAAACTTTGCCAAGCACCAGTCTTGGCTGTACCTAACTTTGAAGATCTATTTGAACTAGAGTGTGATGCATGTGGAGTAGGGATAGGAGCAATCCTAATCCAATCCAGAAGGCCCATTGCATACTTTAGTGAAAAGCTAAATGGTTTCAGAAGCTACTACAACACATATGACAAAGAGTACTATGCTATTGTGAGGGCCTTAACTCATTGGGGTCTTTACCTCAAAGCTAGACCTTTTGTCCTACATTTTGACCATCAAGCTCTCAACTACATTAATGCTCAACACAAACTGAATCCTAGGCATGTAAAATGGGTGGAGTTCCTCTATCTATTCAACTTTACTTGTAACCACAAGATTGGAAAAGAGAATGTGGTCAGGGATACCCTATCCGAAAGGTATACCCTACTTTATGTTTTGGAAGTCAAGGTACTTGGATTTTATTCAATCTAGGTTATCAATAAGAAGGATCCAGATTTTTAGCTCTAGATTGAGGAAGTTCCAAAGGATAGTCCCTACACTATTCAAGAAGGCTATCTATTCAGGTATAACAAGCTTTGCATCCCTAAATTTTCCTTAAGGGAGTTACTGGTTTGAGAGGCTTATGGTGGTGCTCTTGCTGGCCATTTTGGCCTAAACAAAACAATTGACATTCTAAAAGAGCATCTCTACTAGCCTAAAATGGGAGGGGATGTTCATAAAATCATTTCAGCTTGCCCCATTTGCCACAAAGCCAAGAGTTGGGTCCATCAAGGCTTGTACACCCCACTGCCCATACCTTTAAAGCCTTGGGATGATGAAAGTATGGATTTCATTGTCGCCCTCTCGAGGACCCAAAGGGAAAAGGATGCAATCATGGTGGTTGTGGATAGGTTTTCCAAAAGGGCTCACTTTGTACCATGCCACAAAACTAATGATGCTAGCCATATTGATGAGTTGTACTTTAAAGAGATCATTAGGCTCCCTAGTGTGCCTAAGTCCATTGTATTTGACAGAGATTCTAAGCTTCTGTCCCACTTTGCTTAGGAGTTTGGTTGGCACAACCTATCATCCTCTAACTGACGGCCAAATAGATGTAACAAACCGAACTCTTACTACTTTGCTTAGCAGTTCGGTTGGTTTAAGCTTGAAAGATTGGGGCCAAAAATTTCCCTATGTTGAGTTTGCCTATAATAGGGCTACCTCCTATGCTACTAAACACTCTCCCTTTAAGTGTATGTACGGGGTAAACCCTCTTGCCTCCATTGATTTGCTACCCCTACCAAGTGAGTCAAGGGTGAATTATGAAGCTGAACTATAGGTAAAAGAGATGAAAAAGTTACATAAGAAAATGACGAACCACTTAGAGAAAACCAATGTAGCTTATAAAGCAAGGGAAAATAAGCATGGGAAGAAGATGGAGTGCAATCCAGGAGATCTAGTCTGGCTACATCTCATAAAGGAGAGGTTCCCATCCAAAAGGAAGAACAAGCTTATGGCAAGAGGGGATGCGCCATTTAAGATCATTCGAAAAGTGGGAGACAATGCATACAAACTTTAGCTACCGGGAGGTATGCCTATTTCAGCCACCTTCAACATTGTTGACTTAACTCCTTACATGGAGGACTGTTTTGAAGACCCTTCGGATTTGAGGAAAAATCCTTTTAAAGAAGGAGAGGTTGATGTAGGGCATGACATACAAGAGAGTTTCAAAGATCCAAATCATGTCCAAGATGTCATTCAAGGTCAGGGACATTAAGGAAACTAGATACATTTAGCTAGATTCAATCCATGTTCTCCTGGTCAAAGCTAGAATTAAATACCGTTTTAGATGGTATGATTCTAGGAGTTTTCAAGACCTCCTATAGGCAAGTCCTACTTTGTTGGACTCCCTAAGAAGTATTTCATGGAGGGAACTCAATTTTGGCCTATGTCATAGGCATTTTGCTACATTGGCCCAAAACAGTGAAGGTATACAGAGGAATTACAGTTTACCTGTCTTGAGCAATTTAGTGGAATCACCACCCAAAACCTAATTTAGGGTCAGAACTTTTGCTTTGGATGCTAGCTAATGTCCTATGGTATCAAGCCATGAAGAGAAATCCAAATCATAGTCAGTTCTTCATGGAGCTCAAACTACATTTTGTCAATCATTGCAGTTTGAGGCTATTTCAGACCCGATTTAAGCTTCTGGTCATTTCCCTCACCTAAACTTGATTTACCCTCTAATTAAGATGATCATAACATCCTAAGGAACCATGATATGCGTTAAAATTAGTTCTAAGTCAAGTATAGGTTGGGGAACCACCATGATCATTTTCAGTGATTATCCAGGTTTATTAAGCCTAAACAGGTCATTTGGAGCTTGCTCGAGTATTCCTTAATGGGGGGGTTTTTCTCACCTGCTAGCTTGCTTCCTTGGCTACTTGGACCTCTAGATACATTATTATCATCGCTCTTGTAGCTTTTGCAGCCCAATTGGCCAATGGAGATAGGATTTGATGGCCACTTGCTTTCGGATTAGATAGCTGCGAAGTGACCACCTGCAGCCTGCCTTTTCTCTCTCTATCATATGCAAGTGGATTGATTAGGACTAATTAATCTTGTTTTAATTCTTAATTGATTCTAAATAAGCTGTATTAGCCACACTTAAACTTGTAACCCTCGACTAAAACTGTTTTGCAAAATAGTTTAGCTAATTCGGATTAGCTTAGCTTAGGAGCTAGCTCGCTTGCTTACTAGCTTGAGATGTGCATATATATTTGCTTGGCTGGTTGTCATATCACCATTGATGAATGAAAAACCTTAGTTTCAAGTTTTAATTCAAACACTCAAATGTCTCTTTTATCAATCCCTTTCATTGCTAGATTACAGTGGCTTCCTTTAATCCATTTCTAGTGGCTTAACCTTTATGATTTGGGATTCCTCACTTAGTTTGGGTGGTGGCGTGGTCTTTATCCCATTCATATCCTCTATTTTAGTTCTGGTTCCATTACTGATTTCTAGCCAAGCTAAGATCAGATTGCAAACTAGCCTCATTGCTTGAGTTTCTTCAAGGCTTACGTATCACTTTCTCTCTTACATGACCGCACTGCCAGCCTAGCTCTATTTATCAGGGACCATTGCCACGTCTCGCATGCTCTAAAGCTGTCGATCATCCCAACCAACACCGACCGCACCCACTTCTTCTCTAACTCTTTCTCTTTTTGACACATATATACATCAACCCCATTTCAGCTGACCCCACTGTCACCTAATCACTGCCAGTACTGTCACCGGTGACGACTGCTGAATGCAACCGCTTGTCGTTAATAGCCATCCCCACCACCAGTTGTCACCTCCCTCCTCTTCTTACATTCCTCTTTGAGAGATGCATGGTTCTAGGGTTTACATTCATGTCATGTTTTAAAATAAAAGTTTGTGATGTATCAACTTTGATTTATCTTCTGGCCCCTACTGACTCTTTCTAACTTATGCTATAAACTAAATTTCCAAATCTTGAGGTTGCTTAAAAAACACATGTACATCTTCTTTATTTCTTCATCTCCATCTTCAAGTAAGAACCCTAGTTGCTCACTTTTATCTTCATCTTTGATCTTACTTTGATTTTATATTATATGGTAGTTGAAGTGTTGGATGTATAGGATTGATTAGGGAGTAGTTATGTGACATATGTTGGCTAGGCATAAAGTTTTACAGGAGAATTGAGATTTTGTTGTGCCCAGAATTTTGATTGCACTGACTCAACTTTGAAAAATTACCCACAATTATATACCAGTTTGAAAACAATGAAAAAGTTTAGTGACATAGATTTATGGGTCCATTCTGGTAGCAATTTTTCCTTATTAATTTGGACTTAAAACGAGGGAGAAATAAATTTTCTCCTGTAGGTGTGCAAATCTAACATGAATTGTACGAATTGAAAAATATGTAATTTCAGGACACTTTCTGTCATTATTTGTTGTTGTTCTTGAAATGAAGGTTGTCGTAGAAATCAAGCATTTTCGCATTTTACTCAAGCACCCTAATTCAATATTTCTAAGCCTCGTTATAGCCTCTGTAAATTGGGTTAGAAAAATGACCTAACACTGTATACATGCCCTAATTGGTTAAAGATTTATTAATGGTCTTTTATTAGAAAATAATTATTAAAAGCTATCTACATACTTGAAAATAAATAATTATGGGATTAGCTATGGAATTGTGACCTTAGGGTTGTCCTTGGCTATTAGGTTACAAAATCTTGGTTATTGGGTCGTAAAATCTATGTTGGCCCATATCGTGATGCGCTATTTTGTCATTTGGGTTCAACAATTTAGGATCACACTCAAGGTAGGTTAATTTTGCTTTATTGATGTAAAGTCTATACCCTAGCTTTTCTTAGCTGCCCTTTTAAGTGTGTTTTGGACATTTATAAATTGTTTATGCGATGTTGTATCCCAAGGGCACCTTATGTGTAAAACTTGAACTGTGATATGTGATTTCATTGTCAATTCCTAAATGTGTAGTATTGTGTTATAATTAAGCATTTATAACTAAGCAGTTCATGTTTAAAAGTGGTTTTGCAAAGTTAATAGAAATTTTGACCATGATGGATCGAGCTTAATGGGAGCCGACTGGACCTACTCCTAAGATACTAAAAATTAAGGTGAACGATTAAGGCAGGTTTGCGAGAGGGTGCCTCCCGAAATCTGGCTAGGATTACCCTAGCTAATATCGACACAAGATAGTCTCTCGGGTTTAGAGCATATGGCTACTTGGGTAAGTGTCGTTGTAGATGGACAAATGGCAAGTCATGGGCGCGACATATTTGAAACCCATGACGTTGTTCGGCAGAAATTTATGAGACCCTCTCATGCGGTCATTTGCTAATAAATGATCTTTTCTTTTCCTTATAAATAATGATTAAGAATTAGCAGTTTAAAGATCTTGACATGATTGGAAGCCAACTTTATTTTGAACGATTTGAATTATTTCTTTCTCACCCCTAACTCTTTGAATGAATTAATTCAAATAGAAATCTGCTATTAGGGATAGGCATTGTTGAGCTCATCCCACTATTCGATATGTTTTGTTTTTAGGTATTAATGTGCTGAGGAGGTGCGCTATGAGTGAGGGGGAAGTTTTAGTTACACTTTTCAGTTGCTTGAGTAAATGTCAGATTGTGTAGTTTCACTAAGTTTGACCATTTGAAAATTGGATCTATTGACTTTGTTTTTTGTCTTTATTATATTAATAATGTCCTTTTTGCCTTGTATGTTTAAATGAAACACAGAAGTGATTTCTAACTAGATTGTTCTACCACATTAAATACGTTTGCTGTAATAGCCTAACCCTATATAATGTTTGTCTATTTAACTAAGTCATGTTGTTATTTTTTCTTACATTTAATTATCGCATTTAATCATCCTGGTTGGAAAATTTTCATTTAGGCCCCCACTGTGCAATTCGGGTTTTAATTATCATAAAATTTCAAGTAAATCGATAGTGGGCCCTGATAAATATGGTTTAAGAGGTTAAATTGTTTTTCATAGCATCACAAAATTTTAATTTCAAGCTATGAAAAATTTCAATCGCATAAAGTGTATTTTTCAGACCAAACTCATTTAGGCCCAATGCCGACCCAATTCCGACCCAACAAGCTATTACTTCATTTTACTTGACTAAGCACCATTGAATGTGTTTAATTTCCATTGGCATAAGCTACTTTTGCTAGATGTAAACTCAACCAAGTAAAATTTAGACCATTTTCATTCAAGTAAAAGACTCAAAATATCAAGCAAGCAAGCAACACTCATCTTTCTCTCTCCTTCTTTTTCTAGTTCAAAGTGAGTAAACCCTAACACTCTTCTCGGTGATTTTTAGTTTTGATTCTTATTTATATTGATTTGGATTGTTGATCATGTGATCTTGATAGAAATAGGAATTATTTTGATATTTTAATTGTTGGTTAAGCTTGAAAGCATGCAAAGGTTGAGGTTGTTCATGATCATGCAAGCTTAAGTTTAATGGATTTGGATTGTTTTGTATTTGGTTTGGTAATTTTTAGCGTTTTAAATAATTATGGCGGTGTTGATGTGGTTTTGGATGAGTAAAAGGTGAATCTAAGTTGGTCATAAGCTAGGGTTTTAATGATTATGCATGGTTTAGCTTACTCTTGGTATCAAACATGTTATTTGTGTACTTTGATGAGAAATGAATCTTTGATATGTCATTTAATTTGGAAAATGACTTGAGGTGACTTTTGTATAAACAGGTGGATTATAGAACTTTTCCAGTTGACCAAAATAGATTATTTTGTTAATTTATGCAAGTAAGTAACATTATGGATGTGTTTTGAGTGATTTGATAAAGAGGAGAATTGAATATTAGATGAAGACAATTACAGAGTAATATGGCTATGTAAGGTGATGAGATGGAACAAGGGATTGTTGAATGATTTTAATGAGTGATTTTAGAGGGAAATTATGTGAAAAAGAAGGGTTGAGAACCTGGTCAGTAGGATGTGATCAAATCAGAAATAGGGCTCTTTTTACGAACAAATTGTTATTATTTGGATCATTGCAAAATTGGGCTTTTCGGTAGATATGTAGATCAGTGAGTTAACTTTCAAATGCCTTTTGAATTACTTTAATTCGAGTTCCATAAAAAACGTTATGGCCATTTTGCTAAGACTACGTCGGATAGGCCGAAGCTGTGCACAATTGCGTTCTAGCCTAATTTTAGGAACCCTATTGTAGCAATTATGTTTTGCACTATGAATGAAAGTTTTGAGGAACTTCTTTATACTTTTATATTGGGGTTTTCTAGATCAATTTGAGGTTTGGGGTAAAAGATATGAATTTTCTAAAGTAGACCTCGGAACGGTAATATGAGAGAGGAAAGAAATCGTGAGATTTGGAGATATTATTAAGAGTTTCTAAATAATTTTGGATATTGCAAAGAAACTACAAAATTCAGTAAGTTTAACAACTTTGATTGTGTATAGAAGCTTACTTGGATTTGAAAACTGAGTTAAATCAGTATGAGAATGAAATTTGAGAAGTGGGGAGAGTAGTGACATAAGATCGGTGTCTATCTGGCTAAGCTAAGGTTATATGAGCTTTCCTAAACCTCACAGCACTCCTCTTGGCACTAAACTTTTTATTATCTATTTCATAAATATCAAAAACTCATATTCCATTTATATCCATTAAACTTTTTTCATTATCACCTCAATTAGTTCATTTTATTCTATTTTCCTCCAATTTGTTTCACTTTGAGTTCAATGACCCTAACTTATTTATTTTCAAAACCATTTTGGTGTAATGTATCTTATATTGAATTGTTTGAATTGCAGATGCCCTTTTTATTATTCGATTTCCATTAAAGTTACAAATGCAAATGTTGGTTACTAACTGTATTTTACCTACAATTATATTTCTTAAGCAGAAACAGGCCTTAGTCTATCATTTCCCATTGTGCACAAGTGTTATCAAGTGAGATTGTATTTTAAATACTTCAGTTACGTTCATTACCTATATCTTTAGAAATCAGCACATATTTATCAAAATTGTAAAGTTTTGGTAAGTACACCAATGAATCAATTTAATCAGTGATTTGTCATGTAAATAGTGACCCACTACAAAAAAGCTTGCTTCCCTCCACATTTAATTTTGCTATTAACCGCACTTATAAGTATAGAAATAGTTGTTACCCACATTTAGGCTAAATGTGGGGAAGATAAGTGTGTGGAAGTGTTCTCCACATTTAATAGAAATGCGGGTATACCTATATTTCCCATATTTATAAATACAGAGTAAGTACTAATTACCCACAATTGATGTGTGGTCATTTTACGCTATGCCCACTTTGGAATATGCAAGAAATTATAATTTTTCCCACACTTAAAAGTGTTACTAGCGTCGTTTTAGTTTTTTTAAAAAATAATGCCGGTAATTAATATAAAACTTATTAAGTTAAAAATAGAACAATTGTATACAATTGTTCTATTTTTAATTAACAAATTTTATACTAATTACCAGCGGCATCACCCTACATAAATGAATAAAATTAACAAACCAACAAATTAAAATAGATCAAATATCAATTAAACAAATTACATAATAGTGCCTAAAAAAAAAATTAATTGTAGACACAACAACAAAGACTAAGTTAATCAAAAGTAAATATTCTTGCATTGTTTTGAATTCATCCTACTAATTTTTTTGTTGTAGGTAGCTGATTGAATATTTTATTGCTCTATATATATACTACCTAAAACTATACTTTGAAAACATGCCGAACATTCAAGAATATATAAAAAAATCTTCATCTTCATTTTCTTCACTGAGAGATGTTAGCTCCCCGAATACAACCTATTAGACAAATGAAACACACCAAAAAAAATGAATTATTAGAAAAGATAATCAAAGAGATTATCTAAGATGCAGACTCAGCAGAATCAAGTTTAAAGATGCACAACAGAGTTCAACCAACCATAGAACCACAACAGAGTTGAACCAAGAATAGAATCATAATTGAGTTCAACTAACAATGTATAGGACCTAGGTCAGTTCAACTAACAATAGAACCACAATCAAGTTCAACCAATAATACAACTACAACCGAGTTTAATCAATAATATAACCACAACCAAGTTCAATCAACAATAGAATCCAAGTGAATTCATTCAAATAATGGAACCCCAATCAAGTTCAACCAACAACAGAACCACAATAAAGTTCAATCAATAATACAACCACAACCAAGTATATGCATAAAGATAAGATAACCCATTAACAAAATCAGATGACAAACATGCCAAAGTAACTACTTCATACAAGACAAATAAACAAAAAATAACAAGAACATCCAATATGCAACCCCTACACAAATGTTTTGTAATAACTAGCTACAATTGCTCTGCATGGAAAGGATTGTCCATTCTTCATATTGGAAAATTTTTTAATTCACTTAGTAAAGGGCAAAATATAACCCAAAAAAAAGAAAATAAGTCAAAAATGTGACAATCGATAAGGGGATAGAGAATAATTGCAAGCTAAGTATAATTAATAAAATCCATTATTAAAGATAAGATAGAGAATTGTAAGCACAATTATCATAGTGATTTATTCCTCACCTGAATAAATTAACAGAAAGGGGATATGAATCATACAAACAGGGTAAGAACATGTTAAATACTCCTTATTATGTGCTTTGCTTATTTACATAGTCAAACAGGGTAAGAACAAACAGGGTAATAGAAGGGGGATTTCAATCATATAAGTAGTGACGTTAATGTGTTTGGTGGGTTTTTAGTGAAGATGTTGATTGAAAAGGGTTAAGATAGATGCTGAAGGAGATTCTTGAGAAATTTCCGAGTATCTTTTATCACGTTACCCCTGCTCCAGTGAACTAGAGGAGACATAAAAATGCGTATGGTAAAATTTGGCAATCTGCTCATTTGTAGCTTTTGATAGAGGTATGGTTCAATATTATCATTCGTTTGTTTTGCTTTTGGGTGATTGAACATTAATATCAAAGGTAAATCCATATAGTTCAGTTTCTGATTAGTTAATTAAGAAAAGAATCATTAAAACAAAGTGATTGAGTCATTTCCATGCCATATTTTTAACCTTTTCTTGTGTTGCCTCAATTTTATACATAAATACAGAGATAAGAGAGAAGAAAGAGAACACAAAAAGGGTATTAACGATTGATAGTTTCATCTGAGTTTGTTCTAAAATGTGTAAGATGGAGAATGTTGCAAAAAATTATTGTTGGTTGGATTTGTCCTGATGTTATGTAATTATATGCTTACTTTGTCTCATAATTTATTAAAATGAAGCCATCATTTATTTTGTTATTCTTATTTTACTAGAAGAAAGATTAATTTGACGCCTTTTCTTGATACATCTTGAAAATGTTATAAGAGTATAAATTTGACTAGTTAAAGGCAACATACTAAGAGGTCAGTTTTACAGCATGGACATATATCAGCTACTAAAAGAATTAGATTAGTCTCAATGCTTTTGGGAAAAATTACCCTTATACATTAGGTGTTGCTCTTTTAAAATCCCAACAGATATAAAGCTTCTTCATAAAGATATGGATGATTGTAATCAGAAAAAAGGAGACTGCATTGCTTTTTTATTGACCCAAATGTAACAATACTACAATATATTAAGCTCGTGTGATCTTGTACAGCCAAGTTAATTAGTAAACTATTAATGATTTGAACTAATCAGTTCAAAGTATAGTCAAACACAACTTCCAATGGCCTTGTTTTAGATTGAGAGATTGTTTAATACTTCATAGTTCCTTGAAAGTTAAACATATGTGAGCTTCCCTGCAAAGATTTTTGAAATTCAGTGAACTACTAAAATCATTGCGATGTGATCCACAATTAGATTGTTGTATTTGTTATACAGTGGTACTACTGCTAATGTTTATGCCATTAGCATGTTTATACTGCTACTACTTATATTTGTTTTACGGTGGTAAATTTAACAAACAAATGCAATCAATTAACAAGCGAACTGATCCTAAAGCAGGGACTGACCACACTTCAGGCTCTGTATCTGCTCTGTATCTGCTAAACAATCTATTAGGAAAATTGTAATATTGCACCTATACTTATAAGTTTCAAATTACCGTATTCATTATCGTAACACCTTTTTTTTTTTTTTTGAAAAGGCAATAAGAGATAAGAAAATGCTTACTATTGTTGAGCTCTTTGAGGAAATTCATATTAGGAAGGAAGGGACTGAGAAAGTATTTTGTGACAAGTGGGTAAAATCTGTCTAGGTAAGCATCTTTTATTATGTTTCTTAAATATTCTGTTTTATTCTTTGGGGTTTGATTTATTGGTGAAAACTTAAAGATACAATTAATACAATAGGACTTCCTTATGTTGGGTTTCCTACTTATGTAATTTAGTTTTTCTAACCAGTGATCTATCGTAAATGCTGATCAAGGCGGAGCTTACTTTGATAAAGGAGGGAGTTGGTGAGTCGCTTGCAAAAATCAGAAGAACAACTCAATGCCACTAGCGAGGAGCTTACTTTGACAAAGGAGGAAGTTAAGCAAACCAAGGATACTATTGCTAGGAGTGAATCTCACTTTTTGAGGGATTTAGCTTATAGGTCTCCCTGTACCCCTTCCCCCTTCATTTAGGCATTTTGGAACTTGGATCTCAATCGGGATCAACTCATATTAGTCATAGACTTTGTGTCTGTTTAGTTATGTTGATATATTGTAGGACTTGGTATTTACAACTTGGGTTTGTTGCATAGATTGGTGTACTTGCATCTTTGCTTTAGTGTTGCTTTCATTTTTAGATGTAAAGTGGTTGATAGTTGGTCTTGGCGCCATACACTTGATTTTGAAATTTTGTTACCAAGTTGTAACATTTATTTATGTATAAATACATATTAGCTTGGTATGTATTTGACTCATATGTATTGCCTATGACTTGAATGTACCAGGGAATTGGACAATTGTATAGATTTTGTAAAACAGAATTTCGTATCTAATAAAATTCCAATCATATTTCGTTTCCTTTCTTATTTGCGACGGTGCTTTTTAAAACAAATCTTTTTTCGTTTCTAGTTTGTTTCTAATGCCACTTAGATACGAACTTCTAACATTTAGATACAAAAATTTTCGTGTCTAAAGAGGCGCATTCTTACATAACATCATTTTATCAATTTAAGAGGGGAGAGGTTCATAAATAGCATGTTTGTTTCACTTCACAGGAACATCTTCAGCAGAATATACCTAATACCACAATTACTTCGCAATTCACACGATTGCGATTAATATCAAACCCAAGCTCCCTCCTCACATAGCATCGTCCACAAAAACCTTGAATCACTCAAGAGTTCCACCTCAAACCATCCAACTACCAAGCTCAGTTCAGCATCATAACAACTTAATCATTTAATTCACAAAGCCAATATCCACAAGCATATTATACAAATGTAATCACCAAAACATAATTTAAACATATTTAAACTGATTTTAGCAACAACATTAGAGCACAATCTACCTTCTCTAGAATTCCCAAAACTAATTGATTAGCAAGACTATGTGTCAATTCAACATCCATGAACCCCAAATCAGCATCATTACCATTTTTACTAGATTTCAACCTCAAATCCTCTAATTACTGATATTAGTTTTGGAATTAGACTTGAACTACCTATACTCATTAAAATTCATTTGAAATTACTAATAATTAGGAGAAAGAGAAAACTTCACCTTGAATCTAAGCTAAAGACCCATTCTAAGGGCTTTTGTGATCAATTTGGGTGCTCAAAAACCAGGAATTCGACCTTCTGCTACTATCACGCCCAAACCCACGCTAACAGACCCAAAATCGACTAAATTTTTGTCTCTCTAGTTCAGTGTTGCAGATGATGTTTGTGCTACAAATTCCCCTCCCCCAATGTATAGAGGAATTGGAGTGGCTAAAGATGGGGTTGCAAGGCCGACCTTGGGCACATGTTCGGTGCCTCAAATCGCCGCCCGAACAGACCACAAATGTGGTGGTTTCTCACTAATTTCGCCCAGAACACTTAACAATCAGTTTGTTTGATGTTGGGGAGGTCGGATGTGAGGAATTGCAAGTTGGATTGAGTAAAAATTGATGGAATTTTGGTGTTTGTGGCTGCGTGTTTAGAGAGAAGCATAAGGAGAGAGATGGGGGCTCGGGGTTACGCGAGGAAAGAGAGGAAGAAGAAGCTAGGCGTGGGTCTAGCTTGTGTTGACAAAAATGCCCCCTCTTTTCCTTTTTTTTTTGGTTTAAAGCTTGCCCAGCCATCTGTACCTCATATTCTAAACCCAAATCGTTAGTACAATCTTTCGTCGATTACTAGTCCCCGATTATATTAAGGTTCGATTTAATAATCAACGAAACTACTTCTAAGAATCTAGTCGTATTTGAAAATCTACTCGATTTAGTACCTGATAATAATTCTTATTGAAGATTATTCGAAATCATCGTAAAATTTTCAAAGTTAATAATAACAATAATAATAACAACAATAATATTCTTTTTAATGAACTTATCACTTACACAAGCACATCGATATTAATTTAACTTATCTAGTTAGTAAAAGATGATTTTGCAATGTCATAACATAGGATAGGACGCTCAATGTAAAAATAAAGAACACAAATATTACAGATTGATTGAGCGCTGAGCTATTTTTGCTTTTTTGGAAGGGAGGCTAGCAAAGTAGCCGCTAATTGATCTTTCATGTGATAATTTTATTTTGCAAGATATTTGTGTTTTTTTTTTTGATTGTTTGTTTTATTCCTTTGGCTAATATATTTAGATATAAATATTGAAATAGTTTGTACAAATTGCCTCATTAATGTAATAAAAAGTAATTATAAAAGCTCTTTTTAATTTCCTACACTTAATAAGTATAGGAATAGGCTCATACTTTATCCACACTTGTTAAATGTGGAATCGAGAAAACTATCAAATTTTATCATTTTTCTCCCCACACTTTAATTAAGTTTGGTGATACAAATGCGGGAGGATGCATTATTTTTTGCAGTGACCCCATTAGTTATCAGTTACATAGGCGTTGCTCTTCAGTTACCCGTACGGTTTCAGGCCAGGTCCCCTGATCGCCTTGGTAGGTATATGCCTATCCATAGATCGTAACAATATCAAGGGGTTCACTATCAGATAATAACTAGCAATGTAATTTTACATTTATCTCATTCACCATTTAACTTAAAATGAGTTGCAAAGCAGGGGCCCAACTAATTTATACATAGATCATTTGATAATACAGGAGTGCACATACTGGGCTTCAGCTCATAGTTTGAAATGTTTTGATATTTTGTTTTAGGTAAATGTTCAGGGAATCACCGTCATGCTAGCAAACTAGTTCTAGATAATAAATTGAGCACGGAATTCTGGATGTATCAGCAGTGATATAGTACATGCATATTTTTAGAGCTGTATTTTAAAATTTTCAGTGGATAGACATGTAAATTTCATGCTCAATTACTTTACTGTGCTGTATAAACGTTATGTTGGTTAACAGTTGATTGTATATGGTTAGATCATGTGTGAATATGTATGGTTGAAGTTATGCCTAATTACGTTACTTCTAGTACACCTACTTCAAGCCTTGTCCTTTTGGACGGCGGTAAAGCTCTTATCATCAAGTTTATTAGTCCTAATTAAGGGATTTATTAAGGAGGATACAAACAGTAAAACATGTGCATTTTCGGGCGTAACAGTTTTGGCATCAGAGCCAAGTTTGATTGTCCTTGTTGGGATATGGACTATGGAGAGTAGAGTTAGGAGAGTGAGAAAGTTGGTTAGTGAGGGTTGTATTGATATTGTTGGAGATTTGTGAAAATAGTAATGTTGGCTTATCTCTCACACATTCTTCTCTCATATTTTGCTTTGTTGGATGGACTCATATGTAGTGAGCATCTTGCTAGTTACGTTTATGGCCACTCACATATCTTTATTACATGGTAGTATGGTAGTCCACTTGCAGAACCCCTTTCCTGAGTTTCATAGTGTTATAGTACATACACGTAGGCTATAATGTATGCTTATCTTATATGATGGTTGTAGTGAAGTGAGTGAATTACTCTATTTATTCAATAGCCGGAATGTCTAAACCAGTGCAAGATAATACGAAGACTCACATAGGAGATAACTCGAACCACGGTCAGGGGTCAGGTGACCAAGCTTTACATAATATGCGACCAAACCTTAGTGGAATGCCCTAATTCCCCTTGAGTTGGCTAATAACATTGGAAACCCTAATTACTAGCATACTTTGGTGTTTGAGCTTATGAAACGAATTCCCCCAGCACCTACTGAAATCCCTCCTAAAGATGATAAACTAGCAGATAGGGTAGTCGACACAACCCAAAAGTCTATGATGAAAAGTATGACAAATGGAATTTGAGGAACGAATTCGAGGTATGGAGAAACTTTTCAATGTGGTTGAGGTTCCAGATGATAAAACTGTGAACATTGGGATGTTTTACCTTACTGGCAAAGCTGATATTTAGTGGAACACTATTAAGAATAGGCTCTTAAAGCCTGACTTCACTTGGACTAGATTTCGGGAAGAAGTGGGAGCTAAATTTTACCCAGTTGTGATTCAAACGCAGAAGGAGAAAGAATTTATAGAACTGAAGATGAGTGGCAGTATTACTGTGATACAGTATGCTAGCATGTTTACAAAACTATCTAGGTTTGTTTCAGAGTTTGTGTCATCTGAAAGACTGAAGATGAGAAGATTTGAAGAAGCATTAGCTCTTGTATTCACAACCAGCAAGCTGGTCAACTGATCCTTACCTATCAAGAGTTATATGAGCGAGCAGCTGAAGTGGATCGAGTGAAGACTGAGTTGAGGACCTTGAACCTGATTAATCAGAAGAGGAAGTGGATCGAACAGGGAGCTCCGAGCGAGAGTGTAAACCAAAATAAATCTGCTTCTCTCCTCCCAAGAGTCATCCTATAGCCCTGTGAGAAATATGGAAGAACTAACCACACTACTCCTGAGTGCCAAGTGGGACCTAACAAATGCATGTAGTGTGGTAGCCAGAGCACCTCGTTGCTGCCTCTCCCCGAAAACTGAAGGCTATAGATAAGGCCTCTCACCTCCAAGGCCCACAAATGTAAAAGAGTGTATGTGTTGAGCAAGAAGGAAGATGCCACCAATAGTACGGTAGTTACTAGAATTCTCTTTTTAATTTCAAAACCATTTTGTGTATTATTTGATTCAATAGCCACTCATTCATTATATCCGCTTGATCTGCCATGCGATTGAACCTTGAAAATAAAGAGATTGAAAATCAATTATAGAATCAAGTTATCCAATGACTCTAAAGTTGAGTGTCCTATCTCTTATAAACCTGGCCCAATTACTATTGATGGGACAGTATTCCCTAGAGTTTTGATTCAATTTGACTCGTCAGACTTTGATATCATTTTAGAAATGAGTTGGTTGTGTACTTATGAGGTCAAGATCAATTGTGAGGACCTTAAGGTTATTTCAAGGCATGAACGAGGGAGAGAAATATGTTTTTAGGAAAAGAGAGGCAAAACCTTGTCCTTTAAATTCTGTTATGAACGCAAGTGAGCTGTTAGGTCAAGGATATATTGAGTACTAGAGTTATGCTATTGACACTCAACCGAAGAAAGAAAAAGCAAAAGACGTGTGGTTTGTGAATTTAGAGATGTTTTCTAGAAGAGTTATCGGGACGGCCCCGTAAAAAAAAAATTGATTTTAAGATCGAATTAATCCTTGATGCCCCGCCTATCTCTAAATCCCCATATCGTATGGCCCCAACATAGCTTAGAAAACTTAATATTTAGTTAGATAACCTAGTACATAAGGTGTTTACCCGACCCAGTGTGTCACAATAGGGTGCCCCAGTTCTATTTGTAAAGAAGAAGGATGGAACCTTCAGGTTAGGTGTCGATTACGGGGAGCTGAACAACATCACCATCAAGAACAAATACCCATTGCCCTGAATAGTGATTTATTTGATCGACTGTAAAGAGCATGAGTATTTTCCAAAGATTTATTTGAGATCAGGATACCATCAACTTAGGATTTACCTGAAGACATTCCCAAACCGCACTTAGGACCCAGTTTGGTGACTATAAATTCACCGTAATGCCTTTTGACCTCACCAATGCCCCTGCAGCCCTTATGGATATTACGAACAGAGTTTTCAGACCTTATTTGGACAACTTTGCGGTGGTATTTATGGACAATATCTTGATTTACTCCAAAGACAGAGACGAACACATTAACCATTTGAGAATGAAGTTGCAGACCTTGAGGGAGCATCAATTACATAGCAAATACAAGAAGTGTGAGCTCTGGTTAGAACAAGTGATATCTTTGGGACTTGTGGTTTCAAAGGAAGGGATTAAGGTTGATTTGTAGAAGGTGAAAGCAATTATAGAGTGTCCAAGGCCCACCAATAAAATTAAGACTAGAAACTTTTTGGGTTTAGCTGGGTAGTATTGAGTTTTGAGAGAAGGATTTTTCAAGATAACATCTTACCTGACCAATTTGTTGAAGGAAGCTACTAAGTTAGCAAGAAGATAAAGTGATAGCTTACGCCTCCCAACAGCTTAGCCCTTATGAGAGAAATTACCCTAACTCTGACCTGGATCTAACCGTTGTGATTTTTGCACTGAAAATTAGAAACATTACGTGTATAGAGTACCCTTTGAGATTTATATTGATCATCAAAGCTTGAAGTACATTTTCACTCAGAAGAAGTTCAATATGAGATAAAGGCATTGACTAGAATTGCTTAAAGATTACAACTTACAGATTCAATATCACCCAGGAAAGAAAAATGTTGTGGTAGATGCCTTGACTAGGAAGGCACAACATAGACTGAACACTATAGTGATTACTCAGTTGAACTTCTTGAGAGGGCTTGAGAACTTGGGTGTTTAATTAGTGGCAAATGGGCAAGTAGCTAAAAATACCAATGGATCCAACTTTGTTAAGTTGGAGCCGGTAATACTTCATGACCTACAACCAGCATTTACATTTGAAGAAAGTATGAAACTCCCAGCGGTTGATATTGTGAAAGTACTAGCAGAGAAATCTGGATGAAATATTAATGTAAAATAACAGTAGACATTAACGACAAAATTATCTTTTAGGTCATGAAGATCTTCTTCAACACTCGATGAGGTGACCATCATCAGAAGACTTTTGAAAATAGACTATTGGAACTGACAGAAAAGCTATGCTAATAAAAGAAGGAGATCCCTGGAGTTTTAGGTAGATGATAAGGTTTTTTTTTTTCTAGAAAGTTTCCCCAACTAAGGATATAAGGAGGTTCGAATAGCAAGCTAAATTGAGCCCAAGATCTATTAAACCATACAAGTTTATTGAAAGATTAAACTCTATAACTTGTCGACTCGATCTGCCTATATAACTCAAATTGAGGGTCTAGCGTTTGAAAAACACTCAGTTCAGATACTAGATCGTGGGATTAACCAGCTAAGCATCAATCAGATACCTTTAATCAAAGTACTTTGGGCAAATCATACCTTCTCAGAAGCCACTTGGGAAACTGAGGAAGAAATGAAAGCTAAGTACTTGCACCTATTTGAGGCAATCTCGCATATTTGTGACAAAATTCATAAGTTTTGATGATGAAACTCTTTAAGGGGGGGAAGGTTATAAGAGCCCAACCCTATATCATGTTTGTTTATTTAACTAAGTCATGTTGCTATTTTTTCTCACATTTAATTATCACCTTTAATCATCCCGATTGGAAAATTTTATTTGGGCCCCCATTGTGCAATTTAGGTTTTAATTATCGTAAAATTTCAAGTGAATCGATAGTATGCCCTGATAAATATAGTTTAAGAGGTTAAATTATTTTTCATAGTATCACAAAATTTTAATTTTGAGCTACAAAAAATTTCAATCGCATAAAGTGTACTTTTTAGGCCCAAACTCATTTAGGCCCAATTCCGGCCTAACAAACTAATACTTCATTTTACTTGACTAAACACCATTAAATGTGTTAAATTTCCATTGGCATAAGCTACTTTTGCTAGAAAACTCAACCAAGTAAAACTTAGATCATTTTCATCTAAGTAAAAGACTCAAACTATCAAGCAAGCAAGCAACACTCCTCTTTCTCTCTCCTTCTTTTTCTAGTTCAAAGTGAGTAAACCCTAACACTCTTCTTGTTGATTTAAACCCTAACACTCTTCTTGTTGATTTTTAGTTTTGATTCTTGTTTATATTGGTTTTGATTGTTGATCATGTAATCTTGATAGAAAAAGGAATTATTTTGATATTTTCATTGTTGGTTAAGCTTGAAAGCATGCAAGGATTGAGATTATTCATGATCATGCGAGCTTAAGTTTGAAGTGATGAATTTAAATTGTTTTGTATTTGATTTGATAATATTTAGCATTTTAAATAATTATCGTGGTGTTGATGTGGTTTTGGATGAGTAAAAAGTGAATCTAATTTGGTCATAAGCTAGGGTTTTAATGATTATGCATGGTTTAGCTTACTCTTGGTATCAAGCATGTTATTTGTGTATATTTTGATAAGAAATGAATCTTTGATATCTCATTTAACTTGGAATTTTCCCAATTGATTAAAAGAGATTATTTTGTTCACTTATGCAAGTAGGTAACATTATGGATGTGTTTTGAGTGATTTGGTAAAGAGGAGAATTGAATATTAAATGAGGACAATTATAGAGTAATTTGGAGTAATATGGCTATGAAGGTGATGAGAAGGAACTAGGGATTGTTAAATCATTTTAAAGAGTGATTTTAGAGGAAAATTATGTGAAAAAGAAGGATTAAGAACATGGGCAGCAGGCTGTGATCGAACCTAAAACAAGGGTCGCTTTACGAACCAACTGTTATAGTTTGGATCATTGAAAAGTTGGGGTTTTTAGTATATAGATAGACCAGTAAGCTAACTTTTGAATGCCTTTTGGATCACTTTAATCCGAGCTCTGTGGAAAACGTCATGGCCGTTTTGCTAAGATTATGCAGGATAGGACAAAGCTGTGCACAGTTATGTTATAGCCTAATTTTAGGATCCCTATTGTGGCAATTATGTTTTGCACTATGAATGTTTTGAGGAACTTCTTAAGATTTTTATATTGGGGTTTTATAGCTCAATTTGAGGTCCGAGGTGAAAGATATGAATTTTTTAAAGTAGACCTCGAAACGGTAGTATAAGGGAGGAAAGAAATCGTGAGATTTGGAGATATTATTAGGAGTTCCTAGATAATTATGGATATTGCCAAGAAATTACAAAGTTTAGTGAGTTCAACAACTTTGATTGTGTATAGAAGCGTACTTGCATTTGAAAATCGAATTAAATGGGTATGAGAATGAAATTTTAGAAGTGAGGAGAGTAGTGACTCAAAATCGATGTCTGTTGGGCCAAGCTAAGGTTATATGAGCCTTTCTGAACCTCGCAACACCCCTCTTAGTATTAAACTTTTTATTATCCATTTCATAAATGTCAAAAACCCATATTCCATTTATATCCATTAAATTCTTTTCATTATCACCTCAATTAGTTCAATTTGTTCTATTTTCCTCCAATTTGTTTCACTTTGAGTTCAATGACCCTAACTTATTTATTTTCAAAATCGTTTTGGTGTAATTTATCTTATATTGAATTGTTTGAATTGTGGATGTCCTTTTTATTAATCAATTTCCATTAAAGTTACAAGTTATGGGAGCGAATGTTGGCTACTAACTGTATTTTACCTACAATTACATTTCTTAAGAAGAAACGGCCCTAATCTATCGTTTCCCATTATGCATAAGTGTTATCAAGTAAGACTGCATTTTAAAGAATTCAGTTACGTTCATTGCCTGTATCTTTACAAATCAGCACGTATTTATCAAAATTATAAAGTTTTGGTAAGTACATCAATGAATCAGTTTAATCAGTAATTTATCACATAAATAGTGACCCTATCAGTTATCAGTTACATGGGCATTGCTCTTCAGTTACCCACGCAGTTTCAGGCGAGGTCCCTTGATCTGCTTGGCAGATGTACACCTATCCATAGATCGTAACAGTATCAATGGATTCACTATCAAATAATAACTAGCAATGTAGGTTTACATTCATCTTATTCACTATTTAAACTTAAAATGAATTGCAAAGTAAGCGCCCAACCAATTTATACATAGATTATTTAACAATACAGAAGTGTATGTACTGAGCTTCGACTCATAGTTTGAAATATTTTCATGTTTTATTTTAGACAAATGCTCAGTGAATCGCCGCCATGCTAGCAAACTAATTGGAGATAATAAATTGAGTAAGGCAATTTGGATGGATTAGCAGTGATATAATACATGCATATTTTTAGAGTTGTATTTTGAAATTTTCAGTGGATGTTGATCTAAATTTCATGGTGTATTGCTTTACTATGCTGTATAAACCGTATGTTAGTTAACAGTTGATTGTATATGGTTAGATCATGTGTGAATATGTATGTTTGAAGCTAAGCCTAACTACGTAACTTCTAATACACCTACTTCAATCCTTGTCCTTTTTGATGGCGGTAAAGCCCCTATCATTGAATTTATTAGTCTTAATTAAGGGATTTATTAAGGAAAATACAAACAGTAAAACATCTGTACTTTGGGACGTTACATTAAAGTTAGAAAGAAAATGAACTAAAATTCACCAGGCATAACAAATATGAATAATTTCGAAAGACAAAATTTCAAATGGTATAAGTTACTTGAAGCTGGAGCTCAAAGACTAGCTTATAAAATTTGACTTATTAGTGTCTTGATTTGATCAAAATCTTAAATTTTCATTTAAATATTATGGTCGAATACGACCTAACACTATATACTATGGTAACTTTTTAGTTTAAAAATAACTAATTCATTAAATAGTTACTTTTGTAAGGGTCACCTCTGCATAATTATTAGTCACTCATACTTCTTGGAGGTATCATATGCGGTCTTAACTCACAAAAAAAGAAAGTCATCAGCAAATAATTCATCATATAATAAATATTAAATATATAATAT
>JAKOGI010000942.1:275000-292500 GCA_029747015.1 Carnegiea gigantea
TGCCTTTCAAATTTTGTTTTTACGCCTTAATGACACTATATAGCGCTTGACAAGGGCCCCAAGTCAATAAAAATATTCTCGAGTGACATAATGCAAGCCTAAGTACTCATACTATTTGAATTCATTTTTTCTATTGTAAGTAAAGATTGATGCCAAGATTGAAATAGGAGATTAAAGCTAAAAATCAATTTCTCAGTACCACTTTTAATTAATATTTTTATGAATTGGCTAGATTAGATTATATCTAGTACTATAACCTCGCACTCTAAGGTAGTGTTTGGGTGAAGGAAAATGATTTTCCCGAAAAATGGTTTTTCAATTTTCCGTTGTTTGGCGTAATAAAGGATGGAAAACTATTTTCCAGGGAAAATGATTTTCTCTCCAATTGGGGAAAATAATTTCCTTTTGAAGATGATGGGAAGTTGATTTTCTTTCTTCAACTCTTCGATGATATGATTAGTTGAAATTTAGGCGCAAAATTCGATTTTAACAGTTTGGATCAAAACTTGACTATCCGCTGCGAAATATTAAAATAAATTCAAAATTTTTAGCTAAAATTTCTTTCATTTGATCGACATTTATCTCAACCACGACAAGTTAATCGACTTTTTTTGCCACTAACACAATTCAATCAACTCGGCACTAAAACATTTCAATGGTTTGGATCGAAACTTGATCATCAAATAGAAAATATTAAAATTGACTCAAATTCAAATTTTGAGCTTAATATTCTTTCATTTGGTCAACATTTTTTTACAACAATAATTCAATTGATATTTTTCACCCCTTAAACAGTGCATCAATGTTTTTCACTACTAGAATAATTTCAATAGTTTGGATTGAAACTTGATCATTGGATATAAAAGATTAAGACAGGCTCAAATCCAGAATTTGATCAGGACATTCCTTGATTTGGTCAACATTTTTCTCTATCATGACAATTCAATCGACATTTTGCGCTACTTAAATAATTCAGTTGATGTTCTTCGTCACTAGAATAATTCACCGTTTTAGATTGAAACTTGATTATCCAAGATGAAGTATTAAATAAAAAGCCAAATATGACTTTTAAGCTCAAAACTATGACCATTTAGCCAATATTTTTCGCCATTTGAACAATTCAGTTGACGTTTTCGTTTTTTTCATGGAAAGTGATTTATCTTGTACCAAACAACGGAAAATATGACATGAAAATTAATTTTCCTTGAAAAAATATTTTCACAGAAAATAATTTTTCAGAAAAACCATTTTCCTTCCAACCAAATACTACCTAAATAAAATTGATCAAAGTACAATGATGTTCACAACTTTTTTTATTTTTCTCTGTAATAAGTGATTGATTAAAGATCAGTACTAAAGTGTGTAAATAACAGTAAGATGCTATGTAAAGACCACCGACACCTTCAACAAAAGTGACAAATAATCTAACCTAATAACTCATTGAGAAAATCCAATCCATTGAAAATTAAGCCACCCAAATTTCAAGTCACCTGTAGTCCGCCACCTAAAGAGCACCTTGAAGAGAACCTGGACTTTCATTCACTTTGGTTTCCCACAAGGCTTGTTCTTTTTAATAGGTTTTCATTAGTAAACAGGGGCTAATAAATAGCTGAAGTTGGTAGAAATTGATAAAAATTGATAAAAATTGGTATTTTTTTTGAAATTATTGGTAGAAGTTAGCCAATGTTGGTAAAAATTGAAAGTTGGTAGAAGTTGGTATAAGTTAGTATAGAAGTTGAATAATGTTGATAAAAAATATAAATGAGCGGGAATTTCTGTGTGAGAAATTTTGAAAGAGATTATTGAAGTTGGTAGAAATTTATCAAAGTTGGTCGAAACTGGTCGAATTGAAGTTAGAAAGTATTTAAATTTTTTTGTTAGAGTTAATAAAAATTGGTAGAAGTTCATTGAAATTAGTTGAAAAATTGATAAAAGAAAATTTACCACCGAAAAGAACATAATCCGCAATATCTATTCAATTTCACAAGGGTCGACTTTCGTTCTTTCATGGTACTACTGGCACTTCTAATAATTTTTCCAATCACTTGTTTCCCCTGTTCAATAACCCAGGGTACTTGCTCGCATTCCGTACTTCTAATGCCTAATCATAACTATTCAAATCAGAAATTCGAAATCTTGAATCTTCTAGTGATTGTTTTAGCTTGCTTTGTAGGTTGCGAATCTTTCTGATTTTTTTTGGTTGTGTTTGTTTGTTTTTTTTCCCCCCCTTCTACTGCCAAATCATAACTATTCAACACGCTAACATTGTTTTTTTTTTTTTTTGGGATCAACAACATGCTAACATTGTTAGTGACGCTTTGCATCAATAATTGAAGGTTTATCACACAAATGATGTTAGAGTTCCTTCCTTAATTGGTAAGAGTTACAAAACTAAAAACAGTACCCAAAAAAAAAAAAAAGAAAGGAGAGAGAGAGTAAGAGAGAGAATTAAAGATAAGGAAAAAAAAACCGAAGAAAATGTTCAAAACTTATTCTTAAAATTAAGAAGGGCGATGTGTTTCCGTGGGAGAGAATTTTTCATTGGTAATAGTTCTTCCAACACCTCTTTAAATGGAGGCATCACCTTCTTTACATCAACAATGAAAAGCGAAAAAAAATATACAATCAAGTGAGAGAAACACTTGAGAGAAAAACCACCGAGAATTGGAGAGGGTATTCCACCAACATTAGGTGAGAGTTATCTTTTTTTGTGCCATCCGAGTTGGTGAGATATTGAGTGTATACCCTCTAAATTGTCTAGAGGATATATATATTTGTAATCCTACTATAAAATAATAGAAGTATTTTTGGACTGATAGTCCCATGGTTTTTACCTTCGTTTTAGAGGGTTTTCCACATAAAAATTTGTGTGCCCCTATCTACAATATTTATTTATTTATTTGTCCATCTTAATTGCACAAAGAGGGAAAAGAATTTACTTGCGTATTATTCTGCCTTTTTCCAACAGTGGTATTAGAGCTTAGGTTGAGCAACCATATCCTTGTGTAATCAAGATGGATGGCGTTGTCACTTATGATGGTGACATGATTAAACTTGCTGCAGACACTTACTCCTATTAGAAGGCCATGATAGAGAACCATATGATTTGCAAAGACCTTGCTGAGCCTATTTTGAATAAAAATATGCCAGAAGGTAAAGATGAAAATGAATGGAAGTTGTTGGATCGCAAAGCAGTGGTGATAATTCAAAAGCACATAGATAAAAGTTAATTTGAGCATGTGTCAAATTTTGACAATGCATATGAACTTTGGACAAAACTTAAGTCCTTAATCCAGAAGAAGACGTCGTGCAACTAAGCACTGCTTGTAAGACGATTGGTAAAGCTCCGGTATAATGATGGGCAAATTATGATTGAGCACTTCAATAATTTAAAGGAGCTTATAAATCAATTAACAAAGATCAAGATAAAACTCAATGATGAGTTGTAGGCACTACTGCTTCTGAGTTCATTGCCCGAGAGTTAGGACACATTGATAGTTACATTAAGTAACTCCACCCCAGTGGAAAAACTCACTATGGATGCTGTGATAGACAGTCTTTTAGATGAAGAAGCAAGGAGAAAAGAAAGGGACATTTCATCACAATATGAAGCCAATTTTGTTGACAACCGTGGTAGAAGTGAAAACTGCGGGAGAAATAAGGGACATGACAAGTCCAGGGGGAGATCTAAATCTCGCCCTAAACTAGTTTGTTATTACTATGGCAAGTCAGGTCATAAGAAATCTGATTGTTGATATTACAAGAGATATCAGAAGGCTGGAAAAATTAAGGCAGATCAAATTGAACACAAGAAAGAAGATAAAAGCACAACCGTTGTTGCAGCAAAAGATGAAAATTATGTATTCCTTATTGAAGAAGAAAATTAGTTCAATCTAGCATATTGTTGAATTCTAAGAGTACACGACCACAAGAGGGGGTGAATTGTGGTGTCCGATTTTCGCCTATTTACTGACAAACAGCCTTAGACCCTGATTGCAGAGACTATTTCTGAATGACGAACAGTCTTGGGCCTTGTTTGCAGTGGCTGTTTCCAATTGGTTCAGAAGCGAAAATTAAGTAGATAAAAGCGGAAATAAAGCACACACAATTTTTATATGGAAAACACCTCTAGCCCAACTGAGGTGTGAAAAACCACGACCTACCTCGTGTAGGATTTAACAACTTCACTAACGGGCTGAAAACGTTACAAAAGCAACACTCCTTGTTACAACTTGTAACCCACGTAACCTTCTTCCCTAAGACAGGTTACACCACGTCCAATCTCACCAGATAGGACACGTCCAAAGTCCACACGACTAAGGACACACTCACTCACTTTTGATCTGAGATCAAGGATACAAAACACCTTACTGGGGTGCTTCTGACTTAAGCAGATGTAAGGTACAATGAAATCCTAGTATGCTAATAGTTTTGAAAGCTCAATTTTTTGCACAATCTTGTCACGGTTTTTTCTTTTGAAATGTAGCTCCAGAAATCTCAATGTGTTTGTGAAAGAAACCGATTTTTCCCTTGCGTATCTCTGCCGAAAGGAGTGAAAAGATTTTCTTATTTAAGCAAAAAAACCCAACGGCTAACTCCTTCAAAAAAGATAGAAAAATCTTCTGATTTTAGCAGCTTAGAAGATTTCTTCAGATTTCCAACGGCTAGGAACAAAGAAGATAAGATTCTCCTAAAATATAAGGATTTGATACTCACAGGATAAAAACTGATTTAGCCACTTAATATAGCCGTGTAATTTAGCCCAAAAAAAAGGATAAAAATCTTGGTTTCAAAATTTGAATCAATCATGGCCTAAAAATAAGGAATAAAGATTTTTCGAATTTTGAAAAAATCTCTAGCAAAAATGGTTTTACAATCTGCTACATATATATAATAAATAATAATCTTTTTAGGACTTAACTAATCAGCTTAGGATTTCATAAAAGGATTCTTAGAGTAACCAGCCAACCAAAAGAAATTTTTAGGTAAAACGGATGTGGCCGCTGCAGTTTCAGGAATACCTTAGGTACCCTGTTTGCAGGGTTGTTTGGAAATGGTGTTCTGAAGCAAATCGCGAAAACCGTTTCAAGAAGTGTTAGATTGAGACTTTCAAGATTGGTATATTAACAAGAATATAAAAGATAAAACCTAAATCAAATTGAGACTTCTTGTTGTAGGAATTAGTCATCTTGTCGAGGATGGATGTGCAACTCCAAACACCTTGGTCACCTTGATTACTCGGTGATCTTGTATCGTTGAATGTAGGAACTTGGTCTTTAAGACTTAGTCAGCTGTTGTCGAGATTTGTTGTGTGCTGATCTTTGCGTCACTGAAGCTTGGAATCTGTTCTTAAAACTTGTTCTCAACATTTAGTAGACAGAACAGGTAAGTAGGATCAATACAAATAACTGTGTAGAACATGTTTGTAGAGCTTATTTGGAACAACATTACTCAAGCAAGTATGCTACATTTGGATTTGTTATCATCAAAACTCTATACAGTTAGTTCAACAATTTTCCCCTTTTTGATGATGACAAACCAAGTGACCATATTGACAAGAAAAAGATTTTATTTTCGTAAGTGCCTTTGTAAGTGACTTGAGTGCTGATATATATATCCACACAGGTGCTAGGTCAGTCAAAAAACATATGTAAGTATAAAGACTAATGACTCAACCGTTCAACTCAACCTAGGTCCACTTATCTTCCCCCTTTTGGCATCATTAAAAAGGTACAAACAACAGTCAGAACATGGTGTTTGCAAGTGAATCACATAAGACATAGCAAGAGATAAGCAAGAGATAATAGAACCAGATATGTCATTGAAAGTCCGGAAGGTGCAATACAAAAAAAAAAAAAAAAGGAAACACAGAAAGAGACGGGGAAGAGAACTCTAGGAAACATCCGATGAGAATAGGTTACAAGGGTTGATTATGGCTGCGGAGGAGGGAGTTTGGTAGCGAGGGAGGAGAGAAGGGCAAGGAGACCTTCATGACGCTTGGCAGATAGCGCCTTCTCTTCTTTCAGGGCAGCCTTGACGGCTGTGAGCTCATCCTTGAGGCGGGAGTTATCCTCTAAAACAGCCTCAACTGTGACTAATGACCTCCCAGAAATAGGAGGTCTGGGTGTTCGGCTCCCCTGTTTGGAGACCGAGCCCTCAGCCAGAGTATATCCACACCCCATGAGGGTGTCACTCCCTATCTCATCAATCACTTGAGCAGCCACCCTCCTTTTGAGCTCTATCCCAAAGTGCTCAAAACCCTCGTCAGTAGAAAACCATACCCAAGATCATGTGCCCGGGTGGTGTTTGCAATACGCCCAATATGGCAAATCATAAGAACAGGAAGGTTAATGGGTTCCTCCCTATCCAAAAGATCTACCAGGCACTGATCAAGAGCATCAGCCTGGTTTCTACCTTGACCTCTTGGGATGATGTTCTTTATGACAAACATAAAGAGCAGTTGGTGCAGAGAGGTCATCTCACCCCTCTTCACGGATGTGGGTGTTTGCAGGCCCTGGTTTTGACTCAACCGCTGTGAAAGCTCCAGCAGCCTGGCTGTCCCTAGGACAGACTTATCCTCCCTCACATACACATCAAAGCCAAGTAAGGGAACACTCAAAATCGTACCCAGAGTTTGTGCATCAAATTGCACCTATATATCACCAATTTTACTTGTCACCACCCCTTCAGTGACAGCACAATTGGCATAGAACTCATCCAATTCTGGTACAGAACACCCTAGCTGGGTGTTCGTGAAGAGATCCAGCCAGTTCTGGGCACGCAGCTTCTGTAGGAACACCCCCAACCCCTGTTCCTCGAAAAATTGAACTCTCACTATCTTCCCCCTAACTACATTGCGCTTAAGCAGATGCGCAAGGATTTTGTGGTACGCAGAGTAGACTGAAAAGCAATTCGGGTAGATTTGTGGGTTGGTTGGGCAGTTTTTGGAGGAGAGGGGGCTGAGGTTTTTGAGGTTTGAGGCCTTGGTTGTAGCCTTGATCTAGGCGTTCTGCTACGCCTAGCCACTGTTTTGACCCTTTTTCTCTTCTCTCCGGATTGAGGAACCGGAGTCACTGATTCGGTTGCTCCAGGAGGGATGTCCATGCCACTACTTCCCCCTGCCTCAAGAGACTGCTCAGCTGAGTCTCCTTGAAGACCAACTCCCAAATCGTCCTTAAACACCTCCTCATAGGACTCAGACCCTGTTTAGGGTACTGTTTCTTTTTCAGGAAACAGCCCGAAAGAACAGGGCTCAGAGAAATCAAAGAAACCAACATGGGACTCAAAGGCTTCATCTTGGGACCCAAGATTGCCACCAATTTTCCCAGTTGAAGCAAAGTTCTTTTCAGTGAAGGGACAAACAGTCGATCCCTCAAACACCACCAATTCCCAACCAAAATGGTAGGGAATATCTTTCAAACCCAAGCCCACTGATTTCAGGTCGATACTCTTCAAAAATCCAAAAGGTTTGAAGCTGATTGGGCGAGGAGGAGTGGAAGGTTTACCTTCTAGAATCGCCATTAAAAACGGCGATAAGGCAACAGGAGCAGGACCTGTTCGTGAGGCTGGTGCGGGTGTCCTGCTACCCTGAGATTTTTAACTAGAACTTCCAGAGCCGTTGAAGGAAGCCATTTGAGCAAGAATTGGAGAGAGATTAGGGTTTGAGTGAAAGGAAATTGCCGGGTATTCGAGAGAGAGAGAGAGGTGTGATGAGAGAGAGAGAGGTAAAGATTTGGAGATTTAAAGAGAGAGAGCATGCCAAATCTTTAAAGATTTACCCGTTACAACGGGTAGATCATTACTAGCCGCCCGCGCATGCCTCGGGAAGGAGGAAAATTTAAAGGATAGACACAACTTGTTTCACATACTAACAATCAAGGAGCGTACCTGTTCTTGCTGCTTGATCTTGGAGGAGATTCAACGGGAACAAGATAATAAAGGCAATCATATTAAATTTAAACGAATGCCAGCAGCTGCAAATAATGCACATATACTAAAATAGCACAGAATTGATTGCAAACAATTTTATTAAACACATTGTACCTTCAACCTATGGAAGTTACAAACAGGGGGAGAGAACAGGGTACTTAGGTTGTTTCAATCAAACCTAGTTCAAGTCTATTTTTCTCAAATTGATCTCTACTTAGCGCCTTAGTGAATATATCAGCAATTTGGTTTTTTGTGGCACAGAAATTCATTGAAATCAACCCTTTTTTAACATTGTCTCTTAAGAAATGATGACGTATGTTAATATGTTTAGTTCTTTTATGTTGACACGGATTTTTGGCAATATTAATTGCACTTGTGTTATCATAAAAAATTGGTATGCATCCAGTGTCAACACAAAAGTCTTTGAGTTGTTGTCTTATCCACAGTAATTGAGCACAACATGAAACAGTTGCAACATATTCAGCTTCTGCTGTGGACATGGCAACTGAATGTTGTTTCTTGGTTGCCCAAGATACCAAACAACGTCCAAGGAAATGAGCTATACCTGTAGTGCTTTTTCTATCAACCAGGAAGCCTGCATAGTCAGCATCAGCATATCCAACAAGATCAAAATTGCAACCTCTAGGATACCATAGAGCTAAATCAGGTGTGTGTTTTAAATACCTTAGTATCCGTTTAACAGCCTTAAGGTGAGTTTCTTTAGGATTAAACTGAAAATGGGCACATAAACCAACACTGAAAACAATGTCGGGCCTACTAGCGGTAAGGTATAAGAGTGACCCTATCATGCCCCTATAGAGTTTCTCCTCAACTAAGGGACTCCCATCATCCATTACCAACCTGGTAGAAGGCGAAATGGGCGTATCAATGGGCTTGGCCGACTCCATTCCAAAACGCTTAAGTAGTTCCTTAATATACTTTTGTTGATGGATCATGGTGCCGTTTGAAGTTTGCTTGATCTGTAGGCCTAAGAAGAAGTTAAGCTCACCTATCATGCTCATTTCAAACTCACTCCTCATCATTTTTGAAAATTCATTGCATAAATCATGATGAGTTGCCCCAAATATGATGTTATCAACATATACTTGGACAATCAACAGATGTTCCCCTTAGATTTTAGAAACAAGGTATTATCTACCTTGCCTCTTCTAAAATCATTTTCAAGTAAAAAGCTTGACAATCGTTCATACCAAGCTCTAGGAGCTTGTTCTAGACCATAAAGAGCTTTGTCAAATTGAAAAACATGGTTTGAAAATTCACTGTTTTCAAAACCAGGAGGTTGTTTGACATACACCTCTTCTTTAAGGTATCCCTTTAGGAATGCACTTTTGACATCCATTTGATATAGCTTGATCTCCATATGAGCTGCAAAGGCTATTAGGATACGAATAGCCTCAATCCTAGCAACAGGTGCGAAGGTTTCTTCATAATCGATCCCTTCTTCCTGATTGTAGCCTTAAACCACCATCCGTGCCTTGTTCCTAGTGACTGTTCCGGACTCGTCCAGCTTGTTCTGAAACACCCACTTGGTTCCAATGATTGTTCTATTTGCAGGCTGGGGTACAAGGTGCCATACCTTGTTTCTTTCAAATTGGTGAAGCTCTTCTTGCATTGCTGTGACCCAATCTGCATTTGCAAGAGCTTCATTGACATTCTTTGGCTCAATGTTAGAGAGAAATGCATAGAAAGCGCAAAAATTCTTAAGCTTAGATCTCGTTTGCACCCCAGTATTTATATCAGACAAGATTTGATCAAGGGGGAGTGAACGATGATGCTTCCAAGGTCGTGGAGTTAGGGGATCCACAGACACACTTTCTACTCTGACTTGGATACTTGAAGAATCAGGTTCAGAAACAGCTCCTGAGCCTGTTCCTGCACCTGTTTGCAGGCCTGTTCCTGAAGAACTGGACTGGTGTTGTCCCGAACAGGGTTCAACGTTGCTTCCCCCTGTTTGGTCCTCACCTTGCCTGCCGTTCTGAGGAACAACTTCAGGACCCGTTTTCTCCACGGTGTTCTTACCTTGTTCATCTTGGTGCAACACTTCTTTTTGAACAAGACCTAGTTCAAATCCTTCCTCTTGTGCATCATTCTTGCTCAACGAGTTAGATTCATCAAAAAGCACATGCACACTTTCCTCAACACACAAGGTTATTTTGTTAAACACTTTGTATGCCTTACTATGTGAGGAATAACCGAGAAATATTGCCTCATCACTCCTAGGATCAAACTTCCCTAAGGCATCCTTCCCATTGTTATGCACAAAACACCTACAACCGACTGTTCTTAAATGCATGATGTTGGGCTTTCTACCTTTGAAAAGTTCATAGGGAGTTTTGTTCAAAATAGGTCTAATCATGCATCTATTTATAATGTAGCATGATGTGTTCAAAGCTTCTGCCCAAAAGTTCCTAGGAAGACCACTAGCAATAAGCATTGTTCTAGTCATGTCTTCTAGGGTGCGATTTTTACGCTCAACCACCCCATTCTGTTAGGATGTTCTTGGGGCTGAGAAGTTATGATCAACTCCATGTGCATTACAATAGTTTGTAAAGCTTGCATTTTCAAATTCAGTACCATAATCAGACCTTAAACTAACTAAAGAGTGTCCTACTTTCCTTTCAACCCTTTTGAGAAAGGCAATAAAATTCTCAAAATTTTCATCCTTGGATGCCAAGAACAGGGTCCAAGTAAATCGAGAGTAATCATCCATTACAACCAGCACATACCTCTTCCCACCTCTACTTGCTATCCTCATAGGACCACATAGATCAATGTGCAACATTTCGAGAGGTCGGGTAGTGCTAACACAATTTTTTGATTTAAAAGACGATCTGACTTGTTTGCCTTTTGCACAAGCTTCACAAACCTTATCATTATTGAATTTGATGGAAGGTAGTCCAACAACTAGATCTTTGAAAACAAGTTTGTTCAAAAGAGTGAGACTTGTATGACCTAGTCTCTTGTGCCAGAGCATTATATCATCATTTAAAGCGCTCAAACAAGTCAGATTATTTTGGGGAAGTGTGGAAATACATACTTTGTAAACATTTTTGTGACGCTTCCCCCTTAACACGACATCTCCTGTGTTTGATTTTACAACCAAGTAACGTGTTGGTGAGAACACTACTAGGTTCTTCTTGTCACACAGTTGGGACACACTAAGCAGATTGTGCTTTAAGCCATCAACTAGATAGACATTATCAATTGAGTGGGAATGGGACTCACCAACCCTATCTATACCGACAATTGTCCCAAACTTGCCGTTTCCAAACGCCACACTCCCACCATCCGAAGCTGTAAGTGAGAGAAAGTTGGATTTTTCACCGGTCATATACCTCGAACACCCACTATCAACATACCACAGCTGCTTGTTTTCAAGGTTGTTCCCTAGGCTGTTTGCTGGGTTATTTGCTGGGTTGTTCTCTCTCACTTCAGCCTGCAAAACAAATCAAGGGTTAGTTTTGGAACCCAGATCCACTTGGGTCCCATTCTTTTAGACAGATAAATCTCATCTTTCCTAATCCAGATTTGTTTTACATAACCTTCATTTCTTTCAATGGCATACCTTCTTGAAGGACAAGTGTATTGATAATGACCGGTTTTACCACAATGAAAGCAAACAATATTTTCAGGTAATCCAACATACTTTCTATTGACTGGGTAAGAGGTCCTTTTAGGAGCATAACCTAGTCCCTTTTTATTTTGACTGTGGTGAGTGTTTAGCCATTCAAGCGCTTTTGAGGACTTGTTCCATAGCCTATTTGTGGCGAGATCAGATTCTAATTTTTTTATTTTCGCCAACAGGTTCTTGTTTTCAGCAAGTAAGGACTCAACCTTTTCTTTTAACTCTAGGGATTCCTTTTCTGCTTTGGCTAAAGTAACAGAGTGAGTCTCTTCTTTCAAGATCAAGGATTCCTTGAAGTTTTGGCGCAAAAAGGATATTTTCTTTTCAACCTCGAGTTTTTCACTCTTGAGGACCTCATTTTCTAGTTCTAGGTCTCGGACATCTCTTTTCAATTCTGCACAAGTATCCATCAATAAATACAACAATTCTTCAAGAGTTGCCTTATTGAGACCACATACCTTGTTCTTGAGATCAGTAAGGCTGTTTGTTGACTCATCATCTGAATCCGTGTCACTTTGTGCCATGAGAGTTACAGCACCTTCATCAGTTTCAGACTCTTCTTCATCTTCAGAGGAGTCACCCCAGGCAGCCAGCATTGCTTTCGAGAATTGTTTCCCAGAACTGTTTGCAGCTTGTTTTCTACCTTGTTTCCTGGGGTGTTCGTGCTCTTGCTCTTCTCGAAGTAAGGGACAGTTTTTCACTATGTGGTCTGTTTTGCCACATTTGAAACATCCAGTAAACTGTTCTCGGGGGGTGTTTCTGGTTTGGTTGAAATCCTTCCTTTTGTTGTTTTCTTTGACTTTCTTGAAGAATTTCTTGAACTTTCGAGTCATCATAGCCATCTCTTCTTCCTCAAGATCAGAATCATCATCTTCTTGTGCTTTTAAGGCAAGTCCTCGATCTTTCTTCATCTCCTCTTTCTATTGAGAATTTTTTCTTAGTTCATATGTTTGGAGATTACCAATCAACTCGTCTAGGGTGATCTTGTTCATGTCTTTGGCTTCTTGGATGGCTGTTACTTTGGCTTCCCATGATCGAGGCAAAATCCTTAGAATTTTCCTTACAAACTCTTCAGTGGTGAAGGATTTTCCCAGGGATTTTAACTCGTTTGTTATGTGAGTGAAGCGGGTATACATATCCATCACATTCTCACGATCACCCATATCAAACAACTCGTATTGTCTCATGAGTAACTCAATGCGGGATTGTTTGACTTGACTTGTTCCTTCATGAGCTACTTGTAAAGCATTCCATATTTCTTGAGCTGACTCACATTCTGAGATGTGAGTATATTCATCGAGTCCTAGGCCAAAATAGAGAAGTTTCTTAGCCTTGGCATTCTTTTCCATTTTCTTATAATCCTCAGCATCATATTCAGTAGGATCTTTGGGAACCTTTTTTCCATCTTCAAGAACTTTCGTGGGAACAAGGGGCTCATTCTTGATGAGCATCCATAACTCGTAATCTTTAACTTGTATATAGTTCTCTATCCTATTCTTCCACCAACTGTAGTGTTGGCCATTGAAATAAGGTGGTCGAGTGATGGATTGGCCCTCAAGTATGCCTTGTGGTGTACTCATTTTCAGAATCTGTCAATGTGTTAACCTTTCAGAAGAGAACCTACTCTGATACCACTTGTTGAATTCTAAGAGCACACGACCACAAGAGGGGGGTGAATTGTGGTGTCCGATTTTCGCCTATTTACTGACAAACAGCCTTAGACCCTGATTGCAGAGACTGCTTCTGAATGACGAACAGTCTTGAGCTTTGTTTGCAGTGGCTGTTCCCAATTGGTTCAGAAGCGAAAATCAAGTAGATAAAAGCGGAAATAAAGCACACACGATTTTTACGTGGAAAACACCTCTAGCCCAACTGAGGTGTGAAAAACCACGACCTACCTTGTGTAGGATTTAACCACTTCACTAACGGGCTGAACACGTTGCAAAAGTAACAGTCCTTGTTACAACTTGTAACCCACGTAACCTTTTTCTCTAAGAAAGGTTACGCCACGTCCAAATCTCTCTAGATTGGACACGTCCAAAGTCCACACGACTAAGGACACACTCACTCACTTTTGATCTGAGATCAAGGATACAAAATACCTTACTGGGATGCTTCTGACTTAAGTAGATGTAAGGTACAATGAAGTCCTAATATGCCAATAGTTTTGAAAGCTCAATTTTTTGCACAATCTTGTCACGGTTTTTTCTTTTGAAATGTAGCTCCAGAAATCTCAATGTGTTTGTGAAAGAAACCGATTTTTCCCTTGTGTATCTCTGCCGAAAGGAGTGAAAAGATTTCCTTATTTAAGCAAGCAAACCCAACGGCTAACTCCTTCAAAAAGGATAGAAAAATCTTCTGATTTTAGCAGCTTAGAAGATTTCTTCAGATTTCCAACGGCTAGGAACAAAGGAGATAAGATTCTCCTAAAATATAGGGATTTGATACTCACGGGATAAAAACTGATTAGCCACTTAATATAGCCGTGTAATTTAGCCCAAAAAAGGATAAAAATCTTGATTTCAAAATTTGAATCAATCATGGCCTAAAAATAAGGAATAAAGATTTTTCGGATTTTGAAAAAAAAACTCTAGCAAAAATGGTTTTGCAATTTGCTACATATATATAATAAATAATAATCTTTTTAGGACTTAACTAATCAGCCTAGGATTTCATAAAAGGATTCTTAGAGCAGCCAGCCAACCAAAAGAAATTTTTAGGTAAAACGGATATGGCCGCTACAGTTTCAGGAATACCTTAGGCACCCTGTTTGCAGGGTTGTTTGGAAATGGTGTTCTGAAGCAAATCTCGAAAACCGTTTCAAGAAGTGTTAGATTGAGACTTTCAAGATTGGCATATTAACAACAATCTAAAAGATAAAACCTAAATCAAATCGAGACTTCTTGTTGTAAGAATTAGTCATCTTGTCGAGGATGGATATGCAACTCCAAACACCTTGGTCACCTTGATTACTCAGGTGATCTCGTATCACTGAATGTAGGAACTTGGTCTTTAAGACTTAGTCAGCTGTTGTCGAGATTTGTTGTGTGCTGATCTTTGTGTCACTGAAGCTTGAAACCTGTTCTTAAAACTTGTTCTCAACATTTAGTAGACAGAACAGGTAAGTAGGATCAATACAAACAACTGTGTAGGACCTATTTGGAGAGCTTGTTTGGAACAACATTACTCAAGCAAGTATTATACACTTGGATTTGTCATCATCAAAACTTTATACAGTTAGTTCAACACATATGATGATTATTCATGGATTGTTGACTCAGGTGCGGCCTTCTATGTCGCTCCACATGAACATTTTTTGTCATCTTAACAAGGTGGTGATTTTGGTAAGGTAAAGATGGGAAATCAAGTTTTGAGGAAAATTGTTGGTATTAGAAACATTACCTTAATAACCAACACAGGATGTATGCTCATGTTAAAAGATGTGAGGCATGTTCCGGACGTGTGCCTCAATCTTATATCGGTAGGAAAACTTGATGATGTCGGTATGGTTAATCACTTCGGTGGTGAAATATGGAAGCTCACTAAAGGAAGTTCAATCATTACCAGAGGAAAAAAGGAAGGTTCCTTGTACTTTATGCAAGGAAAGTTGTGCAAGAGGGAGATTAACGTTGCCCATGATAACTGAAATTTGGAGTTATGGCATAAAAGACTCGAACACATGAGTGAAAAAGGATTATAAATCCTTGCTAGAAAAGACCTCCTTCCCAATGTAAAAGACAAGTCGCTTGAGCATTGTATTGATTGTTTGGTTGGTAAACAACATAGGGTGACATTTCATAGAAATGTCCTACCCACCAAAAGAAAACGCATTCTTGATTTGGTTCATAGTGACGTATGCTCTATGACTGAAAACTCACTTGGCAAAGCTTTATGCTTTTCTTACTTTTATTGATGAGCACTCAAGAAAGGTTTGGGTCTCTATGTTGAAAACAAAGAATCAGATACTTGAAGTGTTCAAGGAGTTTCACGCTAAGGTGGAACGTGAAACTGGACAAAATCGAAGAGCGTTCGAGCAGGCAATGCTGGAGAATACCACGGTCCCTTTGAATCATATTACAAGTTGCATGGGATTAGGTTAGAGAAAATGCCACCGAAGACACTTCAGCTAAATGGCTTAGCTGAGAGAATGAATCGGACTACAGAAGAAAGAGTCCATTGTATGCTTTCTCAGACTAAACTCCCTAAATCCTTTTGGGGGAAAGCCGTGAAAACTGTTGTTGACATAATCAACCTTTCACCATCAGTTTTTTTGGATGGTGCTATCCCAGAGCTTGGTTTAGAAAGAAGGTGTCATACAACCACCTGAAAGTGTTTGGCTGCCGAGCATTCGTCCTTATTCCTAAGGACGAGCGAGCCAAACTTGATTCAAAAATAAAGGAGTGTATTTATCTCGGATCACCAAGAGATGAATTTGGCTATTGACTTTGGGATCTTGTAAATAGAAGAAGTCAAGATGTTGTATTCTTTGAGGACCAAACTATGGAAGATTTGAAAAAGAAAAAGCCTAAACACAGAGTTGCTAGAGATTCTGATACTGGTCCACCCCTTATGGTTCATGATAATGTAGGGGAGGGCAGAACTAAAAGTAATAATGAGACTGGCACAAATGACGATCCCGCCTCTTCCTATGATGATGATAAAGAGGAAGGTCATTATGAGTAAGCTAGATCCGATGTTGAATCTACCAAGGAAAGATTTCAAGATGAGCCCAGTTGAGGCGATCTACCAGAGAAAGAAGACCATCCATCAAGTATAACCCAGACAAATACGTAACTCTCACAGATGAGTAGGAGCCTCAGAGTTACGAAGAAGCAATGGTTGATAGCCATAAGGTAGAATGGGTGAAAGCCATACAAGAAGAAATGAAATCCTTGCATGAGAATCATACATATGATCTAGCGGAATTGCCCAAGGGAAGAAAGGCCTTGAAGAACAAATGGGTGCACAGACTCAAGAATAAGGAGAATAACCCAAGACCCAGGTATAAAGCTCATCTGGTAGTGAAAGGGTTCAATTAGAAGAAAGGGGTAGATTTTGAAGAAATATTCTCTCCCGTTGTGAAAATATCTTCAATCCGAGTGGTCCTTGGTCTAGCCGTCAATCTGGACTTGGAAATAGAACAACTCAACATTAAGACAATGTTTTTACATGGCGACCTAGAGGAGGAAATATACATGAAGCAACCTGAAGGGTTTGAAGTTGCAGGCAAAGAAAATTTGGTGTGCCAACTTCATAAGAGCCTCCATGGTCTTAAACAAGCACCTAGGCAATGGTATAAGAAATTCGATTCTTTTATGGCTAAGCATGATTTCAAGAAGACATGACCATTGTGTCTCCGTAAAGATATATGCTGGTGGTGATTTCATCATATTGATGCTCGCTATCACTTGGACTCGGGAAGTGTTAGAAAATATGCTCCTACAGCTTGAGAAAGTCCACACTAATAAGAATTGGTCGGACATGATGACCAAAGTGCTACCGACCAAGAAGTTTGAAAATTATTGTGAAGGTACCGGTCTGATGTTCCCAAATTAAGTCAGGAAAGAGGAGAATTGTTAGAGTTCCTTCCTTAATTGGTAAGGAGATACAAAACTAAAAACAATAAAAAAACAAAAACAAAAAAAGGGGAGAGAGAGAAAGAGAGAGAAATAAAGATGAGGAAAAAAATGGAGGAAATGTTCAAAACTTATTCTTAAAATTAAGAAGGGCTATGCGTTTCCGTAGGACAGAATTTTTCATTGGTAATAGTTCTTCCAACACCTCTTTAAAGAGAGGCATCATCTTCTTTACACCAACAACGAAAACAAAAACAAAAAAATACAATCAAGTGAGAGAAACACTTAAGAGGAAAACCACCAAGAATTGGTGAAGGTATTCCACCAACATTAGGTGAAAGTTATGTTT
>JAKOGI010000942.1:297500-359888 GCA_029747015.1 Carnegiea gigantea
GCTCTTCTGTAAGCTCTTTGCTCGTTGCAAAGCAGTGTTCCCAGAGTTCACGTGATCCACAGCATTCGAAACCTGGGGAAAAACATTGAGCAGAAGAATTGTAGCATCCATCAGAGATTCCAATCAAAGAAGTTATTACACTTGCCACTGTGAGCTCTCTCTCTCTCTCTCTCATTTATTTCTTTGTTCTCTCTTACCTGCGACTCTATATTGTTGAGCAAATCTCCTTGTGCCTCGACCAAGACAGCCATATCCAGAAAAATCTGCATACAAGAAAACATACGAAAGAAATTCTACTTCCCATCATCCAATACAAAGAGATTGACTGTGCGGTGAAGTTGAAATTCCAGTAGCATCTCTCACTCATTGTACTAAAATATGTGAATTTTCCTACTGAACCTTTCCTTTAAGAAAAAAGAAAGACCTTCCAGGTGTCCAATCCCAGAAAGCTTGCCTGCGTTTGGTTTACAATGGAATTTGTCCTATTCCATGCCAATGCATTTAACAGGCATAATTAAAGTGAAATGAAAACAGTCCGAGTAAAATAATTTGAAGAAAACTACAGACGTAACTTTTAGCTCCATGTGTCCAGACTTCCATCAACAATTCAAACCCCAATCTGAAATCATGAACGTTGACTGATAAGAGGATTGGATCTCTCCCTCTATGACAGGCCACAAGTTTCCCCTAACGTTTTTTTCCTTTTTTTAAGAATAAAAGAGACAGTAGTCGAAGATTTCATTCTCCCCACCACCGCCAACCCCCCCCCCAAAAAAAAAATGTAGAAGGGCAATAAAATCTCCACGGATGATGCAACCAAGCGATAATATTTTAAGTTCAAATATATGATTTATTGAGCTGAAAGAAACCAGCACGATTAACAACTTATAGCAGAAGGCACTAATTCTTCGTCCTATTGAAGGTTGGACTATTTTCCCACTGTCTTGTTTGTCACCAACCACCCCCCCCCCCCAACCCAACCGAGGGAAAAAGAAATCCCGGTGGATAAAATAGGTCCTACCATAGTTATTTTTCATTCAACTCCCCCCCTTTCAAGTGTTTTTTCCTTCGACTTATTGTGCAATTATCAGTTGTGGTCACTTTGGGTTTCATTGGTCTTTATTTACTTTAAATTGCCTTTTTCCAAAACTTGAGAATGGTTTTCGGAGGTCACGTGAAGTTGGCACCTCCACTTGCAGCAGGATCCACACACCAGGTACATTGCTGCTGTTGTACAGGCCAAAGAGACTTCAATGATCTTTTTGGTGATGCGTATGATATTGAAACACTGCTCTTCATTTTGACCCCATGGGAGGATATATTGAACTTACCATCTAATCCCAACCCAGCACATTTAGTTTTAAACCAGTCTAATGATGCAGGAAAAGCATAATGGGAGAAATTCAGCATATAGCATGTTAGGAAACATGGGAGAAATTCAAGATATAGCATATTAGGAGATATCACGAAGTCTTTAAATTTTTGTTACAATTTATTTTCATATTGTACCTTACATAGCATATTTTAGATTAGTCGAAATAAAAATATTTATAGTCATTTAGCAAGATTTGACTTTCTAATCAATTAGATTATCCTAGGTTAGTATTTTTATCCTTTTCTCTAGTTATCTAATATCTTTAGTTTCCTTATGTTAGTATGCCTCAGTCACTCCAGCCTATGTAAAACCTTCTTATGTATAGGGAGGAAATCAGATAATGAATGATATTTGAAATTGAATTTGAATGAATCTCTGTGTGAGAATTTCAGTTCTGTGTCAGGGCCCCCTTCCTGCAGGAATTGCTCTAAGAGCATCCTACAACAATTCCCCTTGTAGAAATAGCTCTAAGAGCATCCTACACTATCTACTCTATCACTAATCAAAGTAGGATCTGCACTCAATTGGTATAAGTTGGTCCAGATTTCAATTGGCAAACCACCTTATAAGGAATTGAGTTCAGCTATTTCCGAACTGCAGTCATTAATCATAAAACATAGCCTTGGACTGGCCTGCTCCTTAGATGTCATCATGGCAAGATGACAGAATCCCCAGGCAAGATTATGCAATAACAAACAAATGAAGAATTGCAAGGTCATGAAGCAAAGCATAAGGAAGAATTTCCAGATTATCAACGATACTTCTCAGGGACAAGGCCCAAGGACATACCTGTTGTAGATCAAGCAGTTTTCTCTCTACATCTCGGACAGCATCATGACGCTCTTGTATTTCTGCAAGCGTGTCCAAGATCTGCCAACATAAAAGATAAGAGCCAGTTATTTTATTTTAATTGAAAAGATAGAAGCATGTCCATTATGTGTAGAACTACACTTAAGATCCACAATGGATTTTTATGACTCTCAAACTTCTGACTCCCAGACATCAAAATTCAAGTAGAAACTTATGAAATGCTGAAACGAATCACTGCTCATTAACTAGTCCAATGCCAACCAAGTTCCTTATGCCATAAACTGGCCCTAGACACGTGACAAGCATGCAAACATGCGTCATTCTGGTCATTGAACACCATGCACAGAACCCAAATCAACTTATGCCCCAGGAACATAGAGCGGAAACAGAATTACTTCATTTTTCATTCAATTACAAAACACAGTCGGTGAGCGTAATCAGTATAAACCTAATGTTGATACAGAGAAAATAAGCATAGATTGAACGATTTGAAAAATAAAGCTTGAATATGCTTAAATTCAGAAAGCTACTGAACAATTCAATGAAATGGAGTTTGCCAGCAACTGAGATTTTATGGAATAGAATTATCTATAAATTTCAAAAGGAAGATTCCACTGCCTCCCCTCTCCTCCACTGATTTTTTTTTTTTTTTAAAAATGAACTTCATTCTTTTAATCTTATCCCCATGGGCAATAAGCGAAAGAGAGCAAGAAGTCTGGAAACAACAGGGAAAGAAGACACACCTGACCTCGACCTTGTTCCTGTATTGCCTTCTGAAAAATTTGTTCACTGTCACCAGTCTCAATTAGTCGATCAATCGTCTGCCAGAAAAGAGTAAAAAAGAAAGCATAACTGAATAGAAAACCGCACATATCTGCACAGTATCAAAAATAGGACAAGAAATTAACCCCAACCTCTTCATCAGCACGTTGACCCGTCACTGATAATAACAGACGCCAAAAGACAAACAGTTAAACCGTCAATTCAGCACAACAATTATATGCATCTCTTTTCAGAAAAGCCCAAAGACAAAAACCTGTATAAACTCGGCGTTCCACAACTTCTCGGTACTCTTGATTAATATTTTCACGTAAAACCTGCAGATATATTCGTACATAAGGAACTTGGGAAAGATATAAAAGCAACTCCTATTTGAAAGTTGTGGCATGTACCTGAAATTCTGACATCTTGTCTTTCAACTTTTTCTTCAGAGTGCTGCAAGAAAGGGTAGCAACTTCAAAAGTTAAGCATCATAACTTCTTATTAAACCCCACAAGAAACATATGCATAAGCAATAAAAATCAAGTCAAGCGCAGTGAGAGACTACAATAATTTAACTATACCAAAGGATTCAGTTCTGTTCATGCATGTCAGAAGTCTATCAGGGCAAGAAATACAAAGGTCCCAAACAACTCCAAACTAAACATTCTATTTCCAGCTGAAAAAACTGGCACTTAAAAGATAGAACTATAGGATCAGATATTTCTTTCTTGCAATGTGCCATAGGATCATAAAGATCTATCTTGCAGTGTGTCCAGCACCATGTAAGCACATTCCATACAACCAAGTTATTGGATCTAGTCAACCTTGTAATGCAAACAAATCTGTAAATGTGTTTCCATCACCATGTTCAGTTGTACAAGGGTGTTGTACCAAAAAACTATCTCAAAATCATGATAACCACAACCCATATAATTATGATTGCATTACAAGGTTGTCACATTGTCATTACATTACATCCAACCAAATGTCACATTAATGTGAAGAGAAATTGTATATGATATGCTCAAACAGGTAAAGAAAGGCTAGGTGGGCCATCAAGGCTTGAAATCTGTACATCTTATATCTTAAATAGCTCAAAGATGATTAAGACCAGTTATCCCGTGGCACACAGCTAAGGCCCATGAAAGATTATAGTTCCTTACAGAGACATGTGAAATAAACTCTATAGTTAATCAAAGCTTGCAGACTTCTGCTACTAGGACATTTTCTTTGAGATGTGAATTAGTAGAACCAGTAACATGGAAACAACAACAAACAGAGTATCCAGAATCGCGGACAATTTATAGGCTTCAATATACAGCAACACACCCATTGTTTGGAGACATAACTTACATAGTCTGTGCTGTCCTGGCCCGCTCGATGGCTGTTCCTTTTCCACAGCCAGGCTTCTGCATATTTAATAAATTCTGGAAGAGGAAAAAAGTAAGCCTGGAAATTCACTAATTGACAATGGAAGAAATAAAAGCAATTAATCATCTTACATCTTTGTCAAGTTCTTCAATTTTTGATTTTATTGACCGAGCAATCTTTAGCACTTCATCAACATCCCTTTCCATGCGCTGCTTGATAGCTTCAGAACAGAGATTGTAAAGGTTTACCAGATAGCACATGCCATTAGTTTCTAGAAGGCAAGTATCATATGTGTAACCATCTCCAGTTTCCAGAAGAATCCACTAAAGCCTAATTCTACAATATGCATAAATAAATCCGGATCAACCATTTTTTACAGTGTTTTTTCTTTGCAAGTGTTAAGTTATGAAATGCCATTGCCATTTTCTAATCATGCAGGGCATCAAACTTCAAATCCTATTTTCATAAATGTCTGTCACCTACTAAATATGCTGACCAACTCCTTCCCCTGGTCCAGGACACTCAATGACTTGGGATGAGAATGCAGTTACCTACTCCTCTCCTCCTAACTCCATCTCTTCTCCTTCAGAAGATTACAAATATAGTCCGCGAGTGAAAGAGATATGTTCTTATTATTTGCAAAGTTTAACATAAAAGTGGTCAACTTCAATGAATTAGGCATGTCACACTTGGAAGGAGGAGAAAAAAAACTTGCAGAGAAATGCATATCCTACCACCAACTTATTTCCACTCCACATATTTGGACAATGATTGCTTAAGTCTATTACTTCAATAAAATTAGAAGGAAAAGGATGAGCAACAACTCTTGATGAAAAGAGACCACAGGAATATCACAATGGACTTGTCCTTTTCAATTTATCATAAGTAACAGATTGTTGATCAGTGCTAATGAGTGCGGAACTGCGGATCAGTGCTGAATGTTGATGATAATAATAAGTACTTGAAATAAGTTGAAAACAATAGACCCAACATTGCTTTACCAAAAAATTAAATTAAAAAAAGGAAAATAAGAATATACAGGCTATATATGCAAACAGATCAAGAAAAGGGTTTACACTTCATAGCAGCAGCCTTGGTAACTGCTTTTGACTCCTCATGTGCATCCTGCAAGCACATGTTATCAAAACGTTCAGATACAATATGTACCATTTTAATCTTGCTCTAGAAAAAATTGGATTGCAAGCTGGGCAAATACCTGGAGCTTTCTCAGGAGACTGCTGATCTTATCATATTGTTTATCAATTTCTTGAACCTGGATGAACGAAAAGGAAAAAACAAAACCTAGTTTGTTTAGATTACGCTCAAAATTAATTTATTAAAGATGAACAACTTTAGAATGTTTTTCACCAGTTGTAATCCTTCACTCTTACTGAGAGAAACAAACACACATAAGCAATATATTAGCATCACCTTTTTGGAAAACATTTGGAGTCCCAGTTCTCCAGAATTCATTCCCATCTCAACATCACCGCGTCTGGATGATTGCTCGCGGTCAATCTTAAACGAATCCTGCAAACAATGAATTAAAGTAAAGTGCAATTCACATTCAAACTTATAAATTTATGCTGCACAAATAGTAAGCTGTGCAAGGAAGAAAGCACCTGACGTCTAGGGTGCAAGCATCAGAATATTTCCTGAGGACCATGTCCACTTGACACATAACTCCAAGAAATTTGACCATAAAAGAAACAAGATTCAAAATTGACTATCTTAGGAATACTTCAGCATGAATTCCCATGCCAACCCGTACAAGGCACACGTGCTCCCTTATATCAATTGTTGCAAAATAGAATTGCTTCAAAAAACCATATGTGGATATGAAAACTCAAAGCAAACCATTACTGCTGCATCCCCACCTATGGTGGGGCAGGAGCAGCAGGCTAAGTGCATACAAACTTACCCTTAAACTGAATTGAATTGTAGAGAGATCGTTTCCATTTGACACTAGATCTCACTACACTTTGGACCCTAGAGACAGGAAGACTATAGGCACAGATAGTACTTAGGTGATTGTAGACATGACATCAACCGCACAAAAGACCCCAAATTGATGGTGAACTCAAGGTTCCCACTGCAGCAAGCAAAGGAAAAAAAAAAATTACACAAAAACTCAATTTGCGTGCACCCAACTGAAGCAATAATTCATCAGACAATCAATACTAAAGCCAAGGACATGCTGGACATCTCACAAGAAGATCCCAGCAAGAAGAATCAGTTTGTAGATAAACAGGATTACAATTGAGCAGCATAATCTCATGTATCCCAATTCAAGTGATTATGGCACACCAGTCAGTCACTTCTTATTGATTCTGAAATTTGAATATGGAGACACAGAGTAAGCTGGGAAAAGAATTATATCATCATTCCCAGATAGGGACTCAGACTCCCTTTTTTAATGATGTTTTGCATGAGTAGCCTTACAAATGAACTCCAAGCACCCCCCCCCCAAAAAACAAGAAACACGCCCACGCATCTTCCCTGGGGAAGCACTTGAGGTCTCACTGAACCAGACTTATTATTCAGGGGACAGGCCACACAATTGTTTATGCGTAACCCACTGTGAAAATTTACTTTACCGTCCAACAAAGTTTGAATAAATGGTTTTGTCTGTATCAAAAAATCACAATATGAAAAGAAATGTTTTACTGAATATAGGACCTAAATAGCATGATTTGAGAGGGGAAGGAAGAAACAGAAGTTTCCAGAGATAGGAACTTCGGAACAACAACTAGAAGTATTGATCCTGTTTCGACAAGATTTGGGGACGCCCATGTGTAGGCAAACCTTTTCCCATAAGCAGAGAGGCTATTTTTCTGAAAGCAGACAAAACAATTTGGAAAGGAGAAACTTTGGGGTTGAAATATTTTGGAAGAGAGAGCATAACGACACAAGATTTAGCAACAACATTAGCATTGATTTAACTAAAATTTAACAATTGGGGGGTGGGGGGTACTATACAAGAAATGGCCAACTCTAGAGTCTAGACTAAGGCACACCAAGGAAAGAAGAAAATATACATCGGCAACTAATGTCCAACTAGCAGGTGAAGGGAAAAGAAAGGATAAATGGATGCAATTACGCAAGCCCAAGAGGCAGTAACTGGTTGCTAAAACCCCCAATAAACAAATTATACGAGTAACAACTACACAACAACACCGCCTCACAGTGCGGGTACCGCTTTTGCGGAGTCTAAGGAGTTCCGAATGTAAGCAACCTTACCTCTACAAACATTTATGTCCATAGAGAGGTTGATTCTAAGATACCCACATAAAAAACAAATTATAAGAGCATCAAAGGCAAAGAATGAACAGGGGATTGCTCATCTACGTTCAATGGCGCTAATTCGACACCACAACAAACTTTTATACAAGGTCATGTCCTTGGCAAGTTTGGAGGGATACTTCTTATACTTTAAAAAATTACACCGTAAAAATCAACAGCTATCTACTCAATTAGGCAAAAACACCTTTCGCAAACAAGACACAAACTGCCAATGAAAATAAACAGAATCGGAAACTAAACAGTACTAACCTTCCACTAAGCAATCTTATTTGGTTCTACAGAAATACATGCTACCAAAACACCATCAAATTTACAAAAACTTCAACAGATACACACTTTTTACATATAACAAGGGCCTTTGTTTAAAGAGTTTGACCTGCTTCCTCTAATCTTGATACGGGATGATGGCAATGGCTCCTAGTAACCTCACTCAAGACAGAGAACCAAAACAAGTTAAAAGCACATCACTAGATCACATAAAAATTAGGGTTCACTTGGCACTACAAAGAACAAAACACGAACAACTGCTAAGCTCAGACTGACTATACCACGGTAAGATCTCAACAATGTCAATGCGCCACACTTGTTTCAGCAAACCCAACAATGCATTGGGCAAAGTTTGATCTATAGACCCAATGGAAGCATTATCAAATATTTTAACCTCAGCAATCAAGATAAATTCAGAATGATCATATCAAATAATGTAAACCTACTGAGCCCCTAAAAGATTGCAACTTCAAGAATGTCTAATTAATCAATCAAAATTGATCCAAAATGGGAAAACAAACATGAACCCAGATAACAATTAAGCCCATATAAAACTAGCTCGGATAAAAGAAAATGTAATTCATAAAAACCCCAGAAAGAGGAAAGAGAGAAGAATCAAAGTACCGAAAGAAGATCGTTCATAGTTGCTTAATGGGGGAACCTCCCTTGGCCTCAGCACAGTAAAGACAAAATTAAGAAAAAGAAAGGGAAATCTGGGGGATTGTATGTATAATTTGCAGATGCAGCTGGAAATTGGAAGGGGAAGACCTGGTTTTTGTGAAGAGATTGTCCCCCAACAAAAACCAGGTCTGCGTGGGATTTCTGATGTCTAAGAAAGAAGAAGAAGAAGAAGAAGAAGAAGACAAAAATAAACCTGGCAACGGGAGAGTGGGGGGGGGGAGAGGGTGGCAGGTGGGTGCGACGGTGGAGGGACTTGCAAATTGATTCTGGCAAATTGTGTAACAGGGAGGAAGGATACAGAACGCGGAATAATAATAATAATAATAATAATTATTATTATTATTATTATTATTATTGTTGTAATTGTTCTTGTTTTTATCGTTGTTGTTATTATCATTATTCTTTATTATTATTAGTATGGATTCATGCGATGTACAGACTATCTTTTAAATTAAATTTTAATTTAAAAATTATAAAGTATTCATTTTATAAAATCATTTGTCTCGTGAATATTTTATGAATATTAAGATAAAAGATTGTCTAATTTACTTGATCATATAATTAATGAAATTGGTTTTTTCAATCAATGAAAACCTTAATTGGTGAATCAAATCTTCCTCCCCTACGTCTAAAAGTCTTAAATCTCACTAAATTCAGTTGTGAAGCGGATTACACTGGGGAAAACTAACTCATTAAAAGTATGTCTTGATTCATGAAATAAGCAGCATATACGTGAAAACACTTAGGATCATATATCACTCACGTATAAAGGGTTTCGTTAAGTTATAAGCAAAAAATATTCCTTCTTTTACATTAGACAACACCACTTTCGAGAATAATTAGATATCCAAATCTTTTTCAAAACAAAGTCATTTACTTATTTTAACCCCTGCGTTTATGCATTATACATCAACGTTTATGGATTACAAATTTTACACCATAACGCATCTCACATCTGATTCTCCCTATGATAATCCATAAAAAAAATGTGAATCCAAAAATATAACGTATATTAAAAACTCTCACCTAACTATAAATATAGAAAATTATACATAAATTCTTGTATAAGGCTGGAGCTCCACTCCACTATACTGAACAACCCATTTGTTTCTTCTAATGAGTTCTTTGCTTCTCCCTTGTTGTTAATTAGTATCCCCTTTGTAATATCTTCAAAGAATGGTAGTGTTATAAGGCCTTCAAATCTTACCCAAAATCAGTAGTAAATTTCATGGTTGCTCATTTCTTACGTTGCACAATTACATTACATTCCCCGAATCGAGTTCCAAGGTATATAAAAGTCATCAAGGAAAATAATAAACAATTAATCAAAATAATCATCTCCATCGTGTAATGACATTTTGAATTAAGTCAAATAAATTACCAACATATTACTGCATCCTCTTGGAAGTTATAATCTATGCGATAACATGCATCCTCATCAAAGAAAATTCTTTTAGTTTTGCAAAGAGTCAAACAATAAACAATAGCAATTACAAACCACTTATTAGAGAAAAGCTTGATATCTAAATATAAACTCAAAATAAAAACAAAAAGTATAAACCAAAATCACAAATCACTTATTGCGTAACAAAATCTAAACAAATAAAAAGCCACATCCAAATTAAAAAAATGAAATTATCCCCCGTCTTGGTCAAATCCCACTCTCAGAAAATCCCAAGTTAAGTACTTTAAAAGTGCCTAATGTCTTTAATTACTGTGCAATAAGAACCTAAAATTAGCATCAAAGTATATGAAGAACCTATGGTAGACCAAAGAGATATAATAGGACCTAAAGAAGGATTAATGTTCTATGAGAATATATAAAAGAAAACAATAACAAAATAGGAAATATAATATGCAGTAAATATACTATATTTTTAACTGAAGTTTATGAAATAATTGAGAAAAAAATTAATTCACCTAAAAAAATATACACATCTTACTGCCTTCCCTCATGACTTTTTTATGCAATATCTAATTAGTACAATAAAGATACTTAGAATTAATTCTTCACCACTAATTTTCAATAATGGATTAAATAATTAACAAACTTAAAATTCTCCATCAATAGTGGAATTTAGGCTCCTTAAATTACTTTAATTAAATAATCACTTCAAATACTTTGCTCAATTATGCCTTTATTGGTGCAAATATATCCTATTTCATTGCTATTCTCTATTTAAGAATTAAACTTTGACAAGATCGTCATACCCCAACCTCCATATTTTTGCTTCAATGAAAATGCAAAGTTTTTGCCTAGGGGGGCGGGATTATTTTTATGTTGTGCGTGAAATAAATTTTTTTAAAATATAGAGATATCAAATGCAATATCTCTTGAAAATTTGTCCAAAATAGTAAGAATCTTAGTATAAAATTTATTCTCTTTCATCAAATACTGAACTGTATGTGCCTTTAAAATCCATCATTTTAATTTTTTCACAATAATATTTTAAAAAAGATAGCCATTTATGCTAAGGTAAAGAATCATCTTCCAAAAATAGATCATATTCCTTTATTTGTCTTTTTTCTCTTCCCAGTTGATCGAAATATTCATCCAGGCCTTTGAATGACACTTATTTGCACTTGAGGTTCCTATTAAACAGTACATAATGCAATACTTCAAGTCCTTAACATAAGTATTAACTCCAAAAATCCCTAATTCAGTGCTCATCATGTTAAACATGCTCTATAATTAATTCTCCAAAAACAAAAGACAAAATGCTCAAAACTCGGAATGAATCTATCAATACCCCCTTAGGGTCGAAATACTCTCTAACTAAAATTAAATTTTGTGAAGTCGATTACACCAAATCCTGCAAATCACTCCCGTTGTAGCTAGCATTTTAGGTTTTTTCGAAGATTATCATTTTTTTAACTGCTTGTATTTTTTTTAAGATAATAGAATTATCATGTATCCTTTATCGAATGTAACTGAAATTGTAAGTATTTTTTAAAAAATAAAAATTATAAATGGATATTTTACTTAGATAAGGTATTTTTTATAACTAAAATCACTCTCGTGTTAGTATTTTAGGATTTTTCAAATATTGTTATTAATATAGTGTAGATAGATAGACTGAGTAGATACAAAATCAAAAGATGAATTATTTTTATAGTTAAGATTATATTAAATCTTGCAAATCACTCTAGCTATAGCTAGTACTTTTGATTTTTCCAAAGGCTATCACTTTTTTTAACTGCTTGGATTTTTTTAGATAATAAACTTATCATGTATCCTTTATCAAATACAATCGAAATTATGAGTGATTTTTTAAAAAAAGTAAAAATTATAAATGGGTAGTTTATTTAAATAAGGTGGTTTTTAAAACTAAAATTTGCAGTTTAGATTTAATGAATTAATATAATTGCCTAATTTTTATGTTGAGATTACATCAAATCCTGTAAATCACTCTCGTTGTGGTTAGCATTTTAGATTTTTACAAATATTATCATTTTTTTTAACTGCTTGGATTTTTTTTAGATAATAGAATTACCATGTATCTTTTATCAAATACAATCAAAATTGTGAGTGATTTTTTTAAAAAATAAAAATTATAAATGGGTATTTTATTTAGACAAGGTGATTTTTTTAAAACTAAAATTTACGGTTTAGATTTAATAAATAAATATAATTACCTAATTTTTTCCTAGATATTTGAATTATCATCTATCGTTTATCATGTATATCCGAAATTATGGGGGATTTTTTAAATAAAATAAAGAGATATCTTAACTTTAAAATCGACGGCTTAGATTTAATGCATAAATAGTTTTCATGGTTAAGATTACACTAAATCCTACAAATCACTCTCGTCGCTCCATTCTAGGGTTTTGTAAAGATTACTATTATAATAATATAGATTATTATTATTACTATTATTATTCCTACTACTATTGTTGCTATCATTACTATTATCAGTATTGTTGTTAATTCATCTGTCTTAAAAAGAATGTTATATTTGTCTTTTCATATATTTTAAGAAATATTGACAAACTAATTATTCTAAAACTAATATCAATAATGGCCTCAATAATTTGAATTGAAAAATTTTAATTTTAAATGTCATTCCATTTCATGGTCGCTTACGAAGTCAAAAACAAGGGTAGTATAGGAAAATTTTAAGTTATGAGTTTGTATTTTGAAAAATTGCCGTTAATTTGGGACATCTCAAAAAGAAAAAAGCGACATTTTTTTAAGAGTAAAGGGAATATTATTATTATTTGATAAGCAAGTCAACCTTTTGAGTTTTGTTCAATTTATTGAAGAAGACCTACAATTGAACTGTCTTGAGAGATTCTGACAATAGGTCACAAAGTGGCCCATTAAGGCCATTGCTTTCCCCAAGATGAAACTCGTGTCCTCGAAAAACTCGTGTCCTTGAAAATCATACATTCGTTAACTAGAAATCAACACTTCTAACAATCTTGCCATAAGGCAATCAAGAGAGGCATATCATAGCATATGTATTTAAGTACTTATTTATTTTGCATATAGTGTTTCACTTTTTTTGTTTAGGTTGGTTTCAGAGTTAATATTAGATAAGACTACTTTGTATCAATTTCAAGTAAGGTTATCGCATTGTTAATCTTACATGTAACTCAAATATACAAAGTGCATCACTTAGAAGTGTGTAATATGCTTAGGCTCTAAAAACGACACTTATGCTTATATATAGGGATGACCGTTTAATCCAAATGAGGACAAATTCAACTCGATTTTTGGCAAATTATCTGATTCAAACTTGAATTCAATTAAAAAGTTTAAAATTGGGATCAAGTCACATCCAGCTAGCTTCAAGTGAAAAATCTCACTGCTGACCAAAATGTACACTTTATGGATTATTTCTCGATTAATAATTTTCATTTCCAAAATATGATGGCCTTGTTTGGCAAACAGCTATTAGCTGTTTGTATTATCTATTAGCTATAAGGTGTTCGAGTTAACTATTTGTATTAGCTATTTGAATTAGTTGTTTGTTGAAAAACTGTTTGATAAATTAGCTGTTTCTGATAAAGTTGTGAGACAAAAAGCTAATTCTTCAAAAAGTTCTTCCAAAAAACTCATGGAATTAGCTCTTTTAAATTAGCTTTTTGGACCCAAACAGCTATTCCAAAAAGCTCTTTCATCAAACAACCACATTAACCTTTTTACTTGGTCAAACAGCTAATTTTGGTCAAAAAAACTCTTTTTGGTCAAAAAGCTCGTCAAAAAGTTGTTTGCCAAACACCTCCGATATATTATTTTCAAATACTGACACTAGCCTTATTGTCCATCGAGTAAAGACTTCATATTGCTGGCTGTCCCCTAATGACCAATGCCTTCAACTAGCCGACCACAACTCTAGGTTGTGTTCGGTAATAGATGTTGACGTAGATATTAGTAGTTTATAGTAGTTAAAATGTTATGGACCACTATTTAAAAATGTTTAGTAAAGTAGTAGATGAAGTAGTGGTTAGAGGTTTCTGTAGTGTTTTAAAAAAGTTAATGAAAGTTACTTTTAAGAACCTCTGCCTAATGATTGCATTGCTAATTACAAAATTATTCTTTTTATTTACTAAAAACCTTCATTTATTGTGCCCTTTTTAATAATTACATAAATCTGCTACTTCAACAGCTACATTTACCAAACACATTTAATTATTTTAAATTGCTAGTTAAACCGCTAACCACTAACCACTTACCACTAGTAGGTCATAACTAATAGTTAATAAAACCGCTAATAACTAGTAAATGGCTAATCATTATTACAACAACTAATTTTACTGAACACGCTCCTAATACTAAAACTTGATACTTTAGAAACTACTAATGGGCTTTTTATAAAATTTTAATACCATCTATAAAGTTATCTCCAAAATAGTCTTGACCACAATTCCAGTCCTATGCAACAAAAAGTAGTAGTTATTCACAAGGAACTTTTGTTTTTGGACAACCAATTCCAGATAATATTATCATGTTATAACGATTACAATTTTCTATAAAACTTGATGTGGGTAGATGACAATTAATTTGATTAAAAAAAGTCAATGATGATTGTAATACCATTACTAAGGCCCTATTTGGACCTAAGAAAATGAGGTGGAAAGAGAGTTGAAAGGAAAAAACAAATGAGGAGGAAAAAAATGAGGAGGAAATTCATTTTCTTTCTCTTGTTTGATTAGAGAAAAAATACAAGGAAAAAAATAACTTTCCAACGAACTTTTTTTTTTCCCTTTGTTTGGACCAGAGAAAATGATTGAAACAAAGAAAAATATATCTTGTTAAAATCAAAATGTGATCTCCAAGTCCCCCTTTACTAGCCAATGTCAATGGAACTCCCCAAAACAACACCATCAAAAACAAGGAAGACATACAATTGGGTCATCTCTCAAACTTTCTCATCCAAATGCAAACTTCCACTTCAAACTACCGAGTTTTGTGACAGTTCAAAAGTTTATAAGAATCCATAAAATTTGCAACTTTAAATCAAACTATCCATCAAATTCTGAGTTCTACTTGAAAATAGCAGCAAGTTGAGGCTTCAAAATTCCAAAATCCCAAGCTACTCTAAGAACTCATTGCCGAATTTGACTTTCAATTACAACTCACGACAAGCAATCGGGCAAGCAAAAAAGGGTCTAGCTGAGTTAGGGCCTGCCAAAAGAGCTTGGTAGATCTTTATTTATGATATCTCAATCAAACCTTCAATGTAAATATAACATCAAAATGATATTAGATTAATAGCTAAACCAATACAATTTTAACCAAAGCCCACACCTAAACTGTAGGAGTTGCACAGGCAAAGAACATATACAAGTACATGTCTAGCTACTTTATTGTCCTCACTACACTTGGTATGATATGGCCAAAACACATATAGAAGTGCACGTCCAGTTAGCAAAATTAGCTCTATATCACCCATTTCCTTAATCCAGTACTGCTACCAAAGATGCATTAACAAAATTAACTTCAGCTTCTATTATCTTTACTAGATGTCTGATGAAGAATCTCTAACCAAAAGCCATTGATTTTAGTCTGAGAAATTCCAGCAAATACAGGGACAACAACAACAATATCTCTCAGTGTGGGTTCCGCTTTCGCGGAGTTTGGGGAGATCCAGATGTAGGCATCCTTACCCCTACCGGTATCCCTACCCGTAGGGAGGCTGATTCCATGAGACCTACAAAAACACGATTTTGAGAAAACAATTTATGGAAGAAGGATTTTGGAAAAACATTTAATGGGGAAATGGAGAACACAATAGCCAGAAATAAGTAAGATACATAAGCAAAGCAAGAAGTCGTAGCTAAGGAACGAAGGAACAATAAAGCAGAGGAGGGAAATATACCTTAATAACCAGAGGTAAGCAAACGCTGTCTCTTCCCAGATGAAAGAACTTCCTGTGAACAAACACGACACCACTGCCAAAGCTACCCTATTACAGCTAAAAGACCGACTACGAGGCCACCTCTCTGCGATCTAAGATCCTAATCCTATCCCGCCAATGTCTCCTATCCTGAGTCACGTCCTCCGACAATTCTACAACTCTCAAGTCCTCTCTAATCACCTCGTCCAAACTCTTCTTTAGTCGACCCCTCTCTCTTTTGCCTTCGGGGATGTTCCAACAAATATAGGGAACATTCATAATATAAAAACTAGGTTGTTGAGGACAATAAAGTAACCTAGTTTATGTGTGCCAATTTTCACTGAAGCCCCACTACACAGTTGGGGGCCAAAGATTTAAAATTTATACATCCTTCTTCCTATTATGGGAGAAGTATTTTTACAGCTTATTCCTTGTACGTGACAGTAAAGGTTATCCAAAATTTACACCAATTTCTCACAAGTGGAAGGTTAGTCACCAGTATCTACAGCTAAATAGATAACTACTTTGTTCTGAAGGAAAAAAATTTGAAAGATACCCACTTGCAAAATATACCCAGAACAATCAAAGATAAAGGATGGTTATTTACCTTTGTAATTTCATCATAAAGTTGTTATTTGGTGTAATGCCTTGAGTTGCATTTCTCAAGAGCCATTACTACAACGTCCGTACCCGATCTAAGGGACCTCAGCTCGTCACACACGAACTCTATCGCTTTATTCTTTGATTTAGTGGCTCCACTTGGTCTTTCGAGGGAAATGCACATGAAGATTCTTCATTAGTAGGAATCAGAAGAACACCCTCACTTGAGCTTGCCACTTCTCTTATCCACTAAAGTTGCCTTTTCTTTTCACCCAGCTGCATTACTTCCAGTTGCTCTCAAATCACAAGCGGAACCTTCCCAACCCGATAACACGTAAGTGAACATCAAATCAAACCCACAAGATGCGAGAACACTTATAGTGGAGTATTGCTTTCATCCTTGATATCTCTAAACCACATCACTTGCGGCTTTTACACGAAAATGTGAACCATCAATCGCACCAACACAATCTTAGCCAAAAAAAAAAAAATTCCCAAATTTATTAGAATCTTATTTTTGAAGAAGAATAATAATTGAATGAGTATAACTCATTTTTTGACATTTACATTGAAATAAGGAAAGAACCTCGGACTGTTTGCAATCTCAAGAGGGCATTCAGAACCATTTGGTTGCTTTAAAAATATTGATTCTAAGGAAATGATGGCTTTCAGGACATTATGGAAATGCCTAGTCACTGTTTCCTTCAAGCACCAATAATTTAACTTTATAGAATAATTTCTCATATTTCCAATAATATTGAGAAACTTGGCAACTTTTCCTCGGCTGTGCTAAAACACATATCCCTCAATCTCCCTGAATCACATAATATGCAAACTACCTAGCTAAGGCTTCCTTTCGCATGCGAAGCTCATTGTGGCAATCTTGCTCTTCTTTTTGTGTAAGCGTAATCAAGTGAAATTGATGACAAACACCCCCTTCACCATTTTTTGGAAGTGGCCTATCAACATGACTCTTAAGGAATGCAAGGGATGCTACGAGACTAGCTGCACATGCACCATAAACAACAACACTAGCCGCAACCCATTTTCTAATAATAACAAATACATGATATTATATACAAAGAAAATGAGTCAAAATAGGCCTATGAGTCAAATCATATAATCCACTTAACATCCAACAACTTGCTTATATTTTCTTAACTTTCTTTCAATTTTTCTCCCTTATTTTTTTTCCTTTCATTTTTCCTCACTCCAAACATGAGAAAGGTTTTAATTTTCCATATTTTTTCTTTCTATACCACTTTCTTGGGTCCAAACAGACCCTAAGTGATATATGACCTTTAAAAAAAATTATAGTTTACTTCTTCCGTCTTATAAATAAACATGAAAGTGATTCATGATAAATACAATTCTTAGTGAAACATATAATATCTTGTTGATGTGTGTCATGTGTTCACTAACTTCACGGAGTAGGATTCGTTACATTGTTTCAGTTTCGTTTTCTTCCTTTTTTCCTGTGATTCCATTTCGCATACAAAAACAACCTCATCTACTAGTTAATCTATTTGGTGACAGGACTTGAGTGCGTAAAGGAAAACAAATGACATGGCTACTGGTCAAAGGACTAGCACGGTGAACATGTGAAAAAATTTAACACAAAATGAAACTTCAAAAGTGTACAGCAAGTCAATAAGCTATTTATCAAATTAAAGTGGTCTATATGAAATTATTACATATGAACACCAATGAATCAAATTTAGTACATATTTAGAACAATATTGACTAATTCTTAACTTCAAACTAAATTGATCCAATCTACAATTAGACTAACCAACGAGGCAGTGCTTGGTTGGTACCATCATGTTTGCGCTCTATCTCGACCATTTGCATTCGAATCTAGGTGGATGAACTCTTCATTGCCATTTGTTTATAATTGAAGGGGGTGGGTTGAAGCTTAGGCCTGCATGGTTCCTCCTTCCCCATGGATTAGTTGGTCCACTAAGGTATCCCCTGAGATAGAGGCCCAATGGGTGACCCAAGTTTACCATTGTTAAAAATAAAAATAAATCTACAATTAGACTAACTTCCGGCCATGTTCTTTCCGACTGATGATAAGTACTTATCATGAGTATTTAACAAATTTCAGTATAATTCAACACAATTCAGCATGATTCAGCACAATTCAATACTGTTAAGTACTTATTAAAAATATCTAGTTATATTTTTTTCAATGATTCAGCATGATTCAACATGTTCAGCAATAAGCGCCAATAAATGCTTCTCATAAGTTGAAAAGCATGCCCTCATATAAATGTCACGGCCTTAAAAGGGTGAAGCGGCACATATGTACCTTAACTTATCACAAGATAAGAAAGGATAAGGAATTCCGTTATAGTGTAAAGGGCTATATATAATATATTTATTAAAAAGAATCAATGCCTTTTTTTTCTTTTTTTTTTTTTTGTTTTTTGGTTTTGTTGAAGTGTTAGAAAGAACTTGTGTTCAGATAAGAATAGGATGTGATGGTAGATTAATCAAATAGTCAACAGATAGACTTATAAACAAAGAAATAATGAGGTCCTTGACAGACCCATAAAGAAGTAATGAGCGCCTTGACGTAATGTGATTCCCTCCCTTTTTTGTCACTTTGTCCTACTTAACTGTATCTAAAAGGGCAAACTCTATACCGTATCAAAAAATTTTCTGCCCGAGGCCCGAAACAAAACTTACATTTGGTGCTCCATTAACTTGTTGATGCGTCGCACCAGCCATGTTCCTCTATGTTTCGCTGGCCTATTATTTACAAACATACTATTGTTATTGTTTCTCTAAGCAAAAGCACCTCAGTACTTGTCCATGTACTTTGTTTTGCAATTGCAAAGTGTTCCTCGTGCAGTGCCTTTTTTTTTTTTTTTGGGGGGGGGGGTTGGTTTTATTCTCTATGAAATTTTTAGTTGGAGTGGAGCATTTTTTGAAAGAACATATTATATGATCACCAAGTTGAAGTAGTTTGTGAAAATTAATATGGTAAGTGAATTATTCAATTTAGGTTTGGTTAAAACAATTAATTTTTTTTTTTTGTGTCAAGTTGCTTCCGGGTTGAAAAGAATTTGGTTTTATTTGGGTTGAAGAGATTTTGGTTTTATTTGCATTTTAGTCAAGCCATTTTCAATTTCAATCAACTTTGCTGTAAGTTGAAACTTATCTTGCATCTTGAAAATATGGGCGATTAAATATTAGAATTCAGGTAGAGTTAAATTTAGCTTGCTTGAAAACTAGGCCATTCTTACTTCCAATCGCAAATTGGATGATGGTTTAGATCACTTAAATTAGATGATTAGGCACATATTCACTTTCTTAACTCCACTAGAAATGTGCAATGTTGATTTTTTGGCGAGATTTTTAAGCAAGGTTGGTTAGTCTAAAAATTCTACTTGTGTACATCGATAGGGTTACCATTAGACTTATAAAAGATATTAGTAGTGTATTAGCTAAATGAAAAATGTCGGGAAAAAATGATATCAGATAAATAGCTTCATTATGTTGAAAATTATTTTATGCAAGTAACAATTGAAAATCATCATTTATTAGGATGAGACCATTTTTAAAAAAAAAAAAAAAAACTTTCAAAAACGAGAATTGTAACACTACATGACATTTAACTTGTACATTATGCACGAGCTAGTATACTAGTATTGCTAGAAGAGAACTGTATTGGTTAAACGAATTGTAATTATTTTCTATTTTTTTTGGGTGTGAATGATGTAGTAAGGCTGATGTAGGTGAAATCTGAATTCTGGTCTCTTATAATAGCTCTTAGCGGCTTTATCAACTGAGCTAGCTGACGCTTGCATAATATGTATGTATGTATGTATATATATGTACACACACACACATACATATGTACATATACCTACATACATATATATATATATATATATATATATATATATATATATATATATATATATATATATATATATATATATATATATATATATATATATATATATAGATATATATATATATATATATATATATATATATACACACACACTACACACACATATATATATATATATTATATATATATATATATATATATATATTATATACTATATATATATATATATACACACACATATATACATATATATATATATATATATGTGTGTGTGTGTGTGTATATATGTATATATATCGATAGATAGATATAGATATACATACAAATATATATATGTATACATTAAAACAAAACAAACCCCCTAAAATTTTTATAAGTGTCATTCTCATAAAATTTCAAAGATAATTAATAGTTTTTGTTTTAAAAAAAGTGTTAGTCAGTTACGAATGGAAGGTTTTTCTTTTCGAAAAAAAGATTTTATAAAATTAATTACAATTCCAAAGATTTTCTTTCCAAATAAAGAAAAACAATGCTCAATAATGAGAAAATATTATATTATATTACTTTTGCGCAAAAAACATATATCACATTACTAATACTACTTTTAATATTACGAAAAACAATATATCATATTACAACATTGCAATTTTATGCAAACAAATAGCTAAGAAAATTAAAGTTGATTCATTTCAAATGTTAAGACACAAAAATTTGCTAATTTTGGTAACACGCATCAATGAGTTTGAAAACAACATCATTTAAACATTTGATGATGGTTAATGCACTTTCGTTAGAATTTTAATATCCATGTCCAGATTAGGGTCTTCTTTAGTTCTAAATGCAAATATTGTACTCGCTTTTATGCTATGTTAGTTGTTTAACAACAAATAGACATTTGTGCTTTCTATTAGGGCTGAGCAAAAAAACGGGTACCTGGTTCCAAACCCGGATCCGGTTCGGACCCGCTGGTTTCATACTCGGACCCGGTTGAACTAGGTCCAGGATTGGTTCCGAAATCCTGGAACCCGTTGCAACCGGGTCCAGAGCTGGATTCTGAAAACTTGAAACCGGAACCGGACCCGTTAACTGGTTAGTCGATCCAATTAGTTTTTTTTTAAAAAAAATGTCTAAGTTACTCGATTACCCGTTGACATAAAATGTTGTTCTTCTGATGCTTCCATAATTTCCGGCTACGAGTTGATGTTACTAAATCTTTTTGTTAATGTATAATACTATGAGAAAATGGTATTGCTTTAGTACTTGGATGAAATGAAATGCTATTTACTAGCCAACTAATTGGACTTTAATGCATGCTAAATATCTAGTTGTTGCTCTATTAAATTTGATTTTGAACGATTGATTAGTTAGCTTGTTGAGTATATTGGTTATCTCACAAATCACAACCATAAGTCAAAAATTTAAATGAGATAAAATAAAACAAAATAGGAAAAAAATTAGGACCCGGGTACTCGGTTCTAGACCCGGTCCCAACCGGTTTCGGAACCGGTTTCAAAATCCTAGACCCAGTTCCAATCGAAACTGAGACCGGCTCCAGATTTGTGGACCCGGTTCCATGAAAATGGACCGGGTACCCGGCCCTACTCAGCCCTACTTTCTATAGTATATCTAGATGAATAGTTAAAAAAAAAAGTGGTGTCACTAAAGAAAAATTCTTAATACATATTCTTATTGCAATACATAAAAACTTACTAGATGTTTTTCAATTTCAAGCGCATTAGAACGCACGTGAATATTAACAATTTTTTTTTTTGGTTGTAAGAGTATGTTCTCTTTAACTTCCACATTTTTATTCTGATATTGTTACTATCAAATTATAACTAATTATTACAATTAAGAGAGCTTATGAGAGGTCCCAAGGATGGTATGTCCTCAATATTAGTTACTTTATAAATAGAAGAAAAATAAAAAGGGAGTGATCTTTTATGAATGAGACAAGGAAAATCACGCTGACTAAAGAACTAAGAACACAGCAAGGCGACCATCCTGCCGTGTCCCAGTTGGTTTGTGGCTTCCGTCAGAAAATCAAGGGTCAAGGGTTTGAGGGTTGGCAGCCACGAAAACAACACTTCAAGGTGACTCAGCCTTAAAAAAAAAAAAAAAAAAAAGAACACAGCAAGGTGGCCCCATTTGCGCCTTGGCAATTAGCATTTTCTTGCTAATTGTGGTTAAATGTGGGGCCCCTGCATCAGTTCAACGTCAACCAGACAATCATTGGTCAAAGACTCAAAATGAGAAGTATTTAGGCATCCAATGAAATTGAGTTTTTTCCCTCTTAATTTCTGATGTTAGTTTGGAAATGTGCACGTGTATAATTCGATTAAATATCTTAACATCTAATCACATTTTTTTTTGTGATGGAGGACAAAATAGAATTACAAAAAGATGAAGTGGTACATATAAGTATTAAAAACAATGAAAAGATAATGTAGAGATGTTTTGAGTCATCGACCAAAATGATAAACGTAATTCTTTAACAATATTAGGATAATCTATAAAATTTATGAAGATAGAATTTCTGTATTGACGTAGACTTGGGGGAGAGGGAGGAGTCATTTATTTTGAACTAACATGGCAGATGAATAAAGGGAACTGAATTTGTAACTTGACAATTGTCATACATACAAAACATAATAGTAACAAATTATCTGTAATCGGCAATAATGTTTGAACTTGTGTCAAGTCAAGACATTAACTAGTCAATTTTTGTATTCAGTAAAGTAGCGTTTGGACAAATTTTTTAAGTAGTATTGGCCGTTTGAAGTAGTGTTTGATGTAGCGTTTCCCATTTTTTGGTTACAAAATACCATTTGAAAAAAAAAAAAATTATCCTTGGAAACTATGTACATCTTTTTATGCAATGTATATTTATTAGGTAATCCTACAACTAAGTTATAAAATATGACTTTATTCAACGGCTAATATAAATAGTTATTCTGCTATCAACTAAATTAGAACAACTATCCAATGCTTAAAAAACAACTATCCAGAAAATACATTATATTAATCAGTGAAAATCAATTTCCATCCTTGCATGTATTTGCAAGCAATAGTAGTTTCTTAAATTTGTATAAAACAATATGAAAAATGACATATGTAAACCAAATATACCAACATTTTGTCAGTTCTATAACTTAAATTAAAGACTAATAAATAACAATATGGTATCATAAAAAATGTCAAGTAATAGTGTAGGAAGGGAACCAAAAATGACTCTCAGGTACCCTGAGTTTTAGGAAAGCAACTTTTTGGTCCATGACTTTTGAAAATAACAATGGGGTACCCTCTGTTTTTGAATAACAGACTCCTAGGTCCTTTTCTTATTATTTCGGCCCAAAACTTTTAGAAATTTCAACTTTGGTCTAAATGGGATATTTTTAGTAATTTTGCTATTTTGTGGGATTTTTCAAGAAAGATGCTTGTTTTGAATGATTTAACTTCTTATAATAACTTTACTGGTACTACTTATCACAATCTACTACTTATGTCATAAATATTATATTTTTTATAATTAGAGGCCCACCATACTTCGCAAAATAATTAGAGCTTAATTAGAGAGTTTTGACTATTACCTGAACTTAGTCGGCCCAGGACTCCAGCGTTCCTCTAACTTTCAGTTTACAAAAATTGCTAATTTCAATCACATCTTCCTTAAATCAGGCACAACATAGATATGATCTGTTTCATTTTGTACCTCAGACCGTAGTCGCTAATCAAGTTTTATATTTTAAAGGATAGTGAGACTTTAATCAAGAGATTATAATATTTAAGATATAAGGTTCAATTGAATAATATTTCCTACTGGGAAATTTCTTTTATTGAAATCTTGAAAGTAGAAATATTACAATGGAAAGATTGAAGAAGGATTTAAGCTGCTAAAATTATCAGAGATGCTTACTCATAGAGAAATGAAGAATCCCGACTTCTCTTTTACTCAAGCATGCTCAAATGACCGTGTCCCTTCTCATCACTTAACCTTTCCTTTTATAGAGGTGATGGACTACATAAGATGCCCTATTTTCTACAGTACACACAGATATTTCATATAACTACAACTGTTCGCACATTGTTACAGTAGGCAACATTATTTTCCTTTTGACACTTGACAAAATAGTACAATAGTGATGCAATCACTTCTCAAATCCGTTAATGCTAACAAGACTAGTCATCCTATTGAGATCCTGCATACCTTCATATCTAATAACGTCTTTCAGTCCATCATTATCCAGATAATCATTAAATTCTTCATCAAGTTAAAGACGCTCTGCATCCCATTTTTCAAATAATTCATGAAGGTATTTCTTCCTTTTTTTGATAAGAATTTTCTAGCTCCAATATCAAAGAGATAATCAAAGACATCTTCTGCAGTAGCTCTTTCTACCTTCATATATTTGCTAAGATCATCATGATAAATGGAAGTAGTGTTCCCATAATGTATTATTGGTCTTCTCAATTAAATTAATGCCCACATTTGATAAATATTACAAAAACCAATTGCTCGTGCTAAAGCAAGATCACTAACCACTTCTTATCGTTCTGGAAACCATTCTTGTCGTTGATCATTGGGATCGTCTAAATCAACTAATTGGACAAGATAATGGACTTGTTTAACTTTTCCATTTTCATACTCAATTACTGCACAATGTGTCTCGACATACAAACTTCTAATGTATGGAATTTTTGTTGGATCATCTGCAGATGTGAGAATCCAATAAATCCTTTTAAACATGCATTGTTCAAAGTTAGTTAGTCTTGAGAAGAATAGGAACTTTAGATGTGAGATTTTCATGAGGTAAGCTACCATTCCATACTCAAAGGCTTTCATGATGGGGTCATCTAGAGAGATTGAATTTGCTGAGATTCTAACACCACCAACTCTAGATTTACCAGAAAAGAAGATTGTAATACTCCATGATTCCCAAATATCATGTAAATAATTATGATAATAGTCGATACAGGCTGCATATCAGTCGTTGAACCCATTTTTTTGAACATGGGAGCTTATTTTTTCTTGGATATCATAAGGGTACCTTAGGTAATTCATTTGTAACTCTAAAAGAATGAATCTTTGTGCTATAAGATAGGCAGAAGACAGCAGATCAAAGCATAATCTACTTTTTATATGGAATTCTAAAATATCCATAAGGATTCTACTAGAAGGAGAGACCCGTTCTAGCAGTAATGACATTTCATTTTGAATTTCCTCCTTTTCTGTCAGGGTTCTGCTCTAATGATCACCATTGGCGAGCTCTCGAGTTAGACTATCTGCTATAGAATTTTTTATCTCTGTACATGTTCAATAGAGAAAGAGAACTGGTTAAGTTATAATTGTCAACGCAGGAGTCTCCCTTGCGTTTGCATGTTTGATAAATCCTTTTGCAATCGGTTCGAATAAGAAAAGGTTTTGAGGGCTAAAAAGATTAAGAATTTTTTAATTCCCCTTGTGACTATAAGGATTTCTTTTTCCACAGTAGGATAGTTGTATTCTACTTTATTAATACTTCCACTGTAATATTTGTAGAGTTCTTCTCATCTATTGCACTCCAGTGCTCATTGGTGGCATCTATCTCAAGAATTAAATCATCTTCTTCATTAGGCAAATTAAGAACAGGAAGATTTTTACGCATCTTTTTGAAGTTTTAAGCAATCTTGGAATCATTGGTAGTTTATGACCAACTTATTTCTTTCTTGAGTTTTTGTTACAATAGTTTCCTCAATTTTGCTAGATCTTTGATGAATTCTAAAGCATAGATAAGACATCCAAGAAACCTCTCTAATTGCTTCCTATCTTCAATCCTTTTAGGGCAATTTTCTGTTTTTTTCTAGAATATGCTTTTGTAGGATGATTTGTCCACCTTTTATCTCCAGATCTAAAAACTCGATTTCTTATTCAGCACAAAAACACTTATTCTTACCAAGGATAATACCATGATCAATGCATCTTTAGGTGGTAGCTAAGATATCATCTTTATGTTGTTCTGTGGTTTTGGTAAAGGCAAGAATATCATCAATGTAAACTAGACAATAATGATTAAGATCTTAGAAGATGCTATCCATCCTTCTTTGGAATATTTGAGGTGTATTTTAAGACCAAATGGCATTCCTATCTACTCATAATGTCCTTGAGTGGTACTAAAAGCAGTAAGAGAAATGCTTTCTTCAGCCATTTTTATCTGCTAGTATCCGTTTTTGCAATCCATTTTTGAGAACTAAGAAGCTCATTGAATTCTAGTGAAAATGACTATTTTGTTAGGAATATAATAACCATCAAAGACAATATTGTCATTAAGCTTTTTGTAATTAATTACCATTCTAGCTTTTTCTCTTTTCTGTTCAACATGATTTCTTACCATAAAAGTGGGACTGATGTGAGGACTCTTGCTATTTCTGATTGATCTTTTATGTAGAAGAACTTTGATTCGTTTATCAAATTCTTGGATATCCTAGGGTGTATACACCATTTGTTTGTCTCGAGTAATAGTGCTAGGATTTAACAAAGTAATTTTTGCAAATGTCTTACCTTTGTCATAAAATTTTAGAGGATTATCGGAGTAGAACTCTTTGCATAATTGCTCTTGTTGTTCAGCAATCTGCTCTTTAATAAATAACTCAAGTAGTGAAATTGTTAGTACTATCTTACGTTGTGCAGGCATTATCGTCTCACCATGCTGACTGTATGTGAACTTAATCTTCTAATGAGTGTAAGCCTTACTTAATTTTTCAATAGAAATTAGGTGACCATTGATTGTAAATATTATTTGTTTTATGGTCTATGTGTATGGAGAATATAGTCTCTAAAAATTATTTTCAATAATCATATCATAAGAGGGTTGATCAGTAATCCATAAAACCAGTATAATGCATTTGACTCCTCCTATTTCTATGGATAATTCTTCTATTGCTTCGTTATGGCTCATTATGCTATTGTCAGCTATCCTTACTTGTAAAGGATTCTTGACTTTTTTTTCATGAATTCTGAAAATAAAGATCTTTTTTCAAAACAGGCAGAACAATCACTGTTTATGTAGGCACACAATTCATATTTATTATATCCCTCAAAGCATACATTTATTAGAACATAAATACTATTAGAATTCGTATTGGTGACTTCATAGCATATCTCCATAGTCATATTTATGACTAATTCATCCTCATAAATTAGCTTACTAATAGTTCTGGTTTTGTACCTAATGATTTTTCTATCTAGACTCATACTTCGGTTAACACTGAGTCTTGTGGGTTCAAAACTCATTCTACTCATTTCACTGTTCATCTAATTGTATCATCTTTTTTAAGCTCTTCTTTAGCTGATGAGGACCCTTCTCCCCATTCTGATCTCGCATGCATGCTTCTCAATAATTAGGATTTAATGGTAATTTTAACATTCTCATAAATTTTTATCACATTTTTCTTATTGATTTTTGTGGGATTAGCAAAGCTAAATATCCAAGTCCTATCAATCTTTCTCTTTTGTGGATTGGATTTTATCCATTGGATTTTTTTGCATAGGGATAGGACTTTCAAATTTCTCTGCCTCTATCATTGTTACTTTGGTCATTGGATATATAGTATTATCTAGCTTGTAGATTATTTTCTAAAATATCCTCAATGGGTATCCTCCTATTTTCATGTCCATCCCAACTATTTTTATCTTAAAGGATAAGAAGTTTTTGGTAAATTCATCTTTTAGACTCACATGATATCCAGGTCATTAATTAAATCCTACTGATCCATTACATAAATTGGTCTTAATCTCTGTGATAGTTTGATTATCAAATTTTGGTATACCTAATATCACAGAACAATGCATAAAGATCAATATCTTGGCGATAATGTTGTAATGGAGTAATTTGCACTTGGACACTTCTAACGTGGATGTGCCTGTACTTTCTATCTTTATTATGCCTAAGGATGTTTTACCAATTGACGGGATTAACTTCGCTCACATCATGCTCACATTATTGTATCTCTAAGTCTCCTTCCATCATTTCATATACATATTTACTCTTTAATTGAAAGATAAATTTTTTTTTATAGATCACACCTTCCTGAATTATGGGAAGAACCTAATCTCCTTTGACTTCTTTATCTTCATTATTTACAATAAATTCTTCTCCTTGTAGGTTACCAAGACTAATTGAACTACTTTTCATCATATGACTGGTTTCTTTGTAATCACTTTCTTCATATTCATCTTCCAGTACAATCTCAACAATTTCCTTGTTATTGTTCAGGGTTAGATCTAGGGCATCTTCTTCACTAAGTTCAAAATAGTGTAGACTATCCAAAGTTTCAATAAGCTTGTTATTCTTCCTATTTTTGCATTCATTTATATAATGTATTGCTTCTCCACATGCCCAACACTTGCAATTATTTTTCTTGCTGGGACAATGTACAGCTTTTCTAAAAAATCTTCGTTTTTTAGGGTTTAGTTTATTGTAATATTTCTTTTATGTTTCTCGCCCTTTTACTTGTTAAAGCGCTTTTTCTTATAAAATTTTCTTTTTTTTTCCCCTTTCAGGTTCTTTTCCCCATTGGTGGGGATTGTCCCAACAAGTTAGAAATTGTTTCTTCATTTTTTTTTTTTTTAGCTTCTTGAGATCGTGACATTGATCATTGAGCCATTTTCTTAAATAAGAGATTCCTAAACCAAGGGTATCAATGTTTGTTTTTTTGAGCCATGCAATGCACTTTTCATTGATTATAGAATTGATTGAATATGGTAATTTATCATAAAACATACCAAGATTGTTTTCATTATGTCCAATTTTGTAATAATATTGACTAAATTCAGCAATATAATTCTCTAACTACCTCATATCCCATAATTCTATGTTATTAATCTTTCTTGGCCATTCTCTTACTTCTTCTTCATATCAACTTTAGCCCCGACGAATTCGGTTTCAATTTCCTTAACATAAGTTTTTAAATATTGCTGTTAGTATTTCTATCATTGTAAATGTATTTTTACCATTCTGATTTAGTGAATTATACCAGTCATTTACAGCGTTAGAAAACCTATGCTTGACATAGTTTAGAAAATTCTTGCAGTCTAGTATTTAAATTCAAGACACTATTCATGCCTCCTTTTCAATTCTCAAATATGTCTTCTCTATTACAAGCTCCATCGCTGTTTAAGATGTATCATGTTTGGCTAATTTGGGTAAGACCAATTTCTTCAAAGGTTGTAGTTTTCCTTAGGATAAATCCGAAAGAAAATTTAGCTGTATGTCCTACTGAAACGTATCTAGGTATCATAACATAAGTATTTCTTCTAAAAGGTTCACCAAATTTTTTTGATTTAGGAACAACCTTGTTAATTAGATTGGACTCAATTTCATCTATGTTATGTTCTTATCTAATCTCATTGATTTCATCATCCAATATCATTTTTCTATATTTTTTTTTATCTAGTTTCCTTCGAACTTCTTCCAATGGTGCAACATTAAGATCCTCTAGTTTAAGATTCATCTGCTAATATATTACTTTTTCTAACTGGATATTATTTGTCTCTTCAGTATCATCAGATAATATATCTTGTTTATCAACTATTACGCCCTTAATTTTGTTTAATTCTTCTGGAATTTATTCTTTATCAAACATATTCTGTAATTCCTCAAGATTATACTGCTTATACGCCATCATCGTCTTCTTTCTTTGCTTTTTTAGATAATTTTTTAGTTGATTTTTCTACTACTTCTTTTTGAATTTTTATATCATGCAAAGGAAATGAATTTTTGTTTTTTGGATTTTGGAAAGAATATTTATGCTAAAATGGAGTACAAATGCTTTGATCAGATTTTTCATTATGTCTAACTTTGTTGATTAAAAAAAGATGGATTACAGACAATTGCTTCTTTATATCCTTAACTTTAGTCTTAATTTTTGATACTTATACTTTTAATTCTAAAATTATATAAGTGATATAGTTTAGTTGATGTGCTATTGAAATGGTTCTTTCTGGTGAGTGCACAAATACGATTTAAGCATTAAATACAGTTAATTAGCTTAATTAATCATTGATTAGCTTAGTTATCTTAATTATGTTTGGTCATGTGGCTCTGATACTTGACTAAAGAGGGCTTCAAGTAGTACTAGTGAGAGAAATTACACATGCACAAAATAAAATTTTTTGAAAGTAAGCTTTTAAGGATTGGGTTAAAAATGCAATTTTTTATATAATAAGTCTAAAAATGAGTGAGGGGCTAAAAATTCAATAAATAGCAATCCAAGCATTTTGGTTAAATCTAGCCAAAACACTCCAAGTAGTTACAATTTCATTTATTTTAAATTTGAAATTGTATGTTTCAAAAAATCACTTACTGGATATACTACCACTTATCTTTATATTTATCTCTATCTTTATCTCTATCTTTATATCAATTATTACAATTCTAAATTTAATTGTTTATTAATTAATCTTCTTTTTCTAGGAATTTATCTCTATCTTTATCTTTATATCAATTAAATAAAATTTTAAATTTGACATTTTATAAAGTCTTCCTCAGAACTTCTCTTTATTAGTTACTCAATTCCCTTTATCGATTGAGTTACTCCCCCCCGACCCTATAAAAAGTAATTACCCCTGGCCTCCTTTCAAATTTCTTGTGTCAATTCATGGAATTGTCGGTAAGAATCGATTTTCTTCTCTCCATGTATAATTTGTACAATTTTCTATATGATAAAAGTTGACACAGACATTCAAACACTAATTTTCTCTATGACATATTCAAGGTTGTTCTTTAATTGTTCATCAACTGAAAATTCAAGAAATAGCAATTCAAGCATTTTGGTTGAATCCCGCCAAAATACTCCAAACAGTTACAATTTCATTTATTTTAAATTTTAAATTGTAAGTTTCAAAAAATCGTTTATTAGATATACTACCAGTTGTCTTTATATTTATCTCTATCTTTATCTTTATATCAATTATTACAATTCTAAATTTAACCATTTATCAATTCATCTTCTTTTCTTAGGAATTTATCTCTATCTTTATATTTATATCAATTAAATAAAATTTTAAATTTGATAGTTTATCAATTCTTCCTAGGAATTTCTTTCTATTATTTACTCCATTCCCTTTATCGATTAAGTTACTCCCCCAATGCCCTGTAAAAAGTAATATCTTCCCCCACCCCCTTCTTCTTTCAAATTTCTTCCTTCAATTCATGGAATTGTTGGTAAGAATCGATCTTCTTCTCTCCATGTATAATTTGTTCAATTTTCTATATGATAAAAGTTTGACACATATATTCAAATACTAATTGTCTCTATGACCTATTCAAGGTAGTTCTTTAATTGTTTGTCCTTCTCATTTTGTCTCCTTTTCTATCTACAACATTAGCTAAACTAGCTTTTTTTTTTCACTTTAACATTGTATCCTTTTTTTTACATGTTATAGATTTGTAGAATTTGCTAAAATAGAAAATGTTGGTGCATTATATTCAAATGCTAAGTTGCCATGACCCATTTAAGATAGTTTCTTTATTGTCCTTCCATTTTGTTTTATCATAATTGTACTTACATCCTTCATCAAACTTTGTTTTCACTTTAACATTCTGTTATTTTAATAGATATTATAAATTACAAATATAAATATAGATAAAGATTAATGTACAATTTTTTTTTGAAGTACTTTTTTCTATTTTGTTTCCAATTAGTTTACGGGAGTTCTATTAGTTTTTTAATAGTTCAACCCCTCTCTCATTTTCATAGGGTCAATTTTTTAGGTTATCATTACATCAAGTATTGGTGATATGTCATGTATCCTCTCTAGTACTGCATGTTCAATTTTTTATCCATACTTCCTACTAAGAAATGAGAATATTTAGATATAACTCTTGCTATTGTGTATAATATGCAATTAGTATGATGGACTTGATCATGTTGTGGGTTTGAGAAAATCTTTACTCTAAAATATGTTAACTCTCCATTGAATTATTTCCTTGATGTTGAAATATTTTTGCATCAATATAAAATATAGTACTTATCAAAATAATGTTAAGAATTGTGTTTTCTTCTAACAATATTTTCATAATTTAAAGATCCCAACAATTGCATGGGCACAAACTAGTATGAAAAATTAAGGATATTACATGAAAATTAGAATTGTAGATTTTGGTCCTTTCTATTAGTTATCTCATAAGTAAAGCTGCCTTACAGTTATTTTTAAAAACTGACGGTCCTTAATAGTCTTTTTAACTATTTCCCTTTATTTTCAACTTTTACCAACTTATTATAACTCGCACCAACTCCTTCTAATTTCAACCAATTAGAAAGTTATTTGTCTGAAAATAATTTACTATTTCAACCAATATTTCAAAATTAGTTCATTATTCATATATATGCTAACATTGAGATTTTTTGCTTTAATTTTTTAACATTGAACCTTTGGCATTGATTTTGCCAGAACTAAAATTAAGAAAAAACTATCAGACGATAAAGAAAAATATGATGTGATTAGTTCAAATAACTAACTCAGACATTGCCCTATCATATTCATAAAACTCAATATAGATTGTACCTTTGTTTATCTTTTATAGTTTGATAAATTTTTTAAGAAAAAATCCTCTATATTTTACTTATGATTATTTCTTCTTTTAGCTTATATTTTCACCTAATGAATTATTAGTCTAGTAATGTGTTCAGATTGTATCAAATATTACGTTATTTTGCTAACTTCCCTCCAAGGGATGGGTTAAAAAAATTGATTAGTGGGGAGAGATGGTTAATATTGGTTATAATGAGTAATACAATTAATTGAAAAGTATACACAAAGTCTTCTATCAGTCTCATAGTTATTGTCAAAATTATCTACTTCTCTAGTGTTATATTCAATATTCTTGTCAAAATTTGCTTTTCCAAGGATTTAATATTGTTTTATGGTTGAAAACTCATTTCAACAATGTAAATGAATTTAATACTTATTTTTGTGTATTTTCTAAAATTGACTATAAATATAAGATGGACAGAGTATATTTGAGTTGTTCAAATATTTTATATTTGGATTAAAAAAATGTTTTTTTAATTCACAAGTACATAAACATTCAAAAAAGAGACTTATCTACATGGTTGTCTTTTGTTGAATAGAGGTTGTCAGCTGTTAACCTTGTAAAATAAATATATAGTAAAATAATTTAAAATAAAAATTATTAAAATCTACAATTATAAAACTCTTTCCAACTCTTCCCAACTTGTTGCAGCTTTCTCTAACTCCTTCCACATCCTTGCAACTTTTACCAACCTCTTCCAACTTTTTCCAACATTCAGCTCCATTTATCCAACACAAAGAGCAGGCCTTTAATATCTCATTAATGTTAATTGTTCTTGTAATCCTTCACAAATGTATGCAAATCCCTTGTTGGCAAATTCGTCCCTAATCCCATGAAAAGTTGCTATTTGGAGGGGGGGTTGGAAAAAAACTTGTTTTGTACTATCTTATCTTTGAAAGCTTATCTGATACCATCATATATTTGAAAGTACATTTTACCCTATTTTAAGGAAGAAGTACGACAAACCCAATATTTTCACAGAAACCAAATTAATTATAGAGAAAGAAAGGAATATTGAAAGGGGTAGTAGGAAAATGAGAAAAATTGGAAGAAAAAAGATAGCAAAAAGAATTTAAGAGAAAAAAATAGGAATATAGAAAAAGTTACTATTTGTCCTTTTTAGGGATCAAGAATACATATAAGGGTAAAAAATATTTCTTGATCACACAACAAACCCCCATTAGATACCTCATGTTGCACCAGAATCGAAATTTTCAAATAACATAATGAATTTTAAGTAGCATACCATGATAATCGAATTTAAAAAAGATCTAGATTAAGATCTAACATACATGTTAATTATAAAGGTTTGAAATAAATAAAATAGCATAAGTACAAAACAATGGTAGATTACAATTACATTAGTTAGAATCCTTGTCCTTTAGAGAATAATCATATATCAATAGCTACTCAACACACACAAGAGGCTTAGAAATTACATGTATATTTGTTGGAGTTAGTCTCCCAGTCCCCTTCCTTGATTTATAATTAATCACATTTACAAATTAAAAAATAAAAATGGGCAGAAATGAAACTTGATGCCCACAATCTACATCAAATCTGAAGTTATGTAGTAACTAACTTCATTTTAGATTTAGGTGCATTGATGTTGAAATTCATCACAGAGAAAAATTGCTCATTTTAATTAGAGAGCATCCAAAGAAGAATCATTGTAGACAAAAGATCAAAAGTTGAACTTATTAGAAAAGCGGTTGCAAATAATAACGAATCAACAAACTTATCTAAGAACGGAAGATGGAGCCGTGGTGTGGTACTCCACTGCCCTAAAACCAAATTTGCTTCCCCAACAGCACACAGAGGACTCATTAGCAATCGATCTACACAGATACACGACTAATTATCCAAACGATGCACTAGAATGAATAACAGCGAGGATTGTTGATTAATTACCCATAATAAAAAAATGTTGATTTAGTAGAGAAAAATCAGCACCAATTATGCTGAGAGAATAATTATAATAATGAAAAAGAGAACTATAATGGCCAAATAGGGTGCGTGTGCGCACATGTGGTCTAGAGACCTCTACTACCCACTTGCTTTCTAGGAAGTTGAGGAGAGTAAGATCATAAAAACATGAATTGCTCTTTTGAAAAGGTTCTATGTGGGGCACTTGAAGAATGAGTTTCTCTATTTTCCTTTGAACCAAACTCCAATAGATTTCAAAAAGGAGACAGAGAGACATGTAGATAAAAAAAAAATCAATGTTGAATCTATCTTTTTCCCTCATAAAGACCTTTACATTCATGTCTTCCTTGAATATGAATGGACCAAAAGCAATATCTCATACTTAAATAGGAACATCAAGCTAAAACCATCCAGTCAAGTAATGTATGAATCATTTTTGGCAAAATTGAGATGATAAAGCTCTTTAGCTGTATTGATATTAATGTGCTATAACCTCCCTCTAAACTGTCATATTAGTTATGCTTCAAAATCAAAAACTTAGTTCCCAAACTGTTAAACTCTATGATTCAAGTATAGCAAATATTGTAACAACATAGTGTCAAGAAGGTTTAGACAGATCAAAGGGGGGCATTTACACTGGTGAAGATTGTAGCTAAAAGAACAACATGCAGAGACCATTATGATTTGCTAGCACCAAAGCAGATATCTTATCCATTGCTAGATGTTGGTAAGGCAGAGAATAATAACACGCTTAGAAAATCCAAGTATATTAATGAAAAAGAATGAAACCTAGATTCACAAAATCAATCATGATTCACCAAATCAACCCCAAATTTATAAATCATGTTCAAATTTTAAAAATTGTTATCGTGTTATCAGAATGTCTGTCATGTAAACAGAAAAACTCAATGTTGCCTAGTAACACTGCACTCGATTCTACACCCTAAAACTATTATAATCCACACAATTATCATTTCATAACTAAATCTCTAATTTGGTGATGATAACATTCTCCATCAAATTTTGTTACTTTCACAATACCAAAACCCTTTTGAAGTTTATCCTAACATGCAATTATAGAATTATTAAGACCAATATTAATTTCCATCTTCATTTTTCATATCTTCTTGTAAGACTGCCTCTTCCAATTCACATGTCTACTCTCATAATATTCCTTCTAATTTAGTATTATAGTGCAACAAGAATGTTTGAAACAAAAAGGGAAAAAGGTACACAATAACTGAACTTACACAAAAGCAAATTAAAGAAAAAATAAAATTTGTGGAAAACAAAAATTAAATCCACCAAGATTGAATAAAATCTAAGCATTAAACTCAAGATACTCACCAATAAAGGGTTACCAAAAAGCTTGGCGCCATTACCTGTGCAAGACAATTAGTCCACCAAAAACAAACAAAAAGCTGATCACATAAGGGAAAATTACAAGAGGGTTTATCTTCAACTGGGGTGTAACACATTCAACTTTTTTTTTTGGGCAACAAACGGGTTTTGCTATTGGAGAGAAAGTTTAGTGGGTGAAAAAGTAAATGAGAATTGAATTACCTTGTTGGCCTGGAGAGTTTGGGGTCAGTACAACTGGGTATTTCTTCACTTGGGCATTGCTCTCTTTCTCTCTCCATGTATGAACTCTCTGTATATGGTTGTTTGTTTGTTTATCTCTCTATCTATCTCAGTTGCTGGTCCTCCTCTCCTCTCTACTCTGTACTGATTTAGTCAGAAGGTAGAATTTGAGTGCTTTCATTATAGATATGGTATTACATGAGAAGAATTGGGTGAGGTAAGCTCCTTAGTTGTTCCAGCCATGGAGGAATAGATGGAGGCAGATGCGAAGTTGCATGTGTCTGTTGCAATTGGCGGTGAACAGTGAAGCTGATAGTGGAAGGAAGGGGAACATCTGAGATGGGTATACAACAACAACCTCCTAGGTAAACAACAGGAATATGGTAGTTGGTTGTAAAGGTCTAGGTAATAATTAGTGGAATAAGGTGGTTGTCATTCATGTTGATGTTGTGATTGTTTATTGTTAGGGTATCTACATATACCATCATGTTCTTGATTATTTACCATATTGTTAGGGTATTTACGTATACCATCATGTTCTTGATTGTTTATCAGAGTAATGACACTGTCATAGTTGTATAATGAAAATTGTATGGAAATGTGATGAGCGTAATATATTGTAATAATAAGAGGGAAGACATTCAAAAAGGCAGTTGTTACAACATGGCAAAGTATATAGAGTTATGTATAACACTGGTATTGTTACTGGAAAACTAATGGGGTAGGTAATTGTATCCTGACAATATAAGCTATTGTTAAATAGGTCGACCTTGTCATGATTGGTATATGATATAGGTAGGAGGCCAAAGAGGGGGAACTTGCAAACTTGGCTTACGTTCAATGTGTAGCATAGTAGACATTATTTATAAATTAGGTAAACCGAGGCCTGCAGTGCTGGGGACTATTTAAGCAACTTATGTATTGTAAATGAGGCATAATTATTTTCACTGACAAAGTGGTTGTATCATTTGACACGTAAGGCAAATGCAAAGATATTACAGACATTGATGCGACATAGTGATCCAAGAAGGCATTAAGGGAAGTGGCTTTTATAACATAGACTTCAAATGGACGTAGATGCTGTTAGTGTAGGAGAGAACTTGTTGTGTATGTGTCATGGGGGGTGTTAGATGACGATGGAGATGGAACAGTAATGTATGATGAAGGGTCAAGGAAACATATGCTGGTGAAGGAGAGATCAGGGAGAGAGGAATTAAGGAGAATGGTAAAGGACAATGTTGGTGGTGAATTCGTGGAGCCCAAACCGTCGTATAGTTTGATGTATGATAGGCAATTGTCAATGCCAATGGAGGGGCATATGGATGTGATGATGATTTTCGAGGGAAATGATGAACATAGCTATTTGTATGTTTGTGGCAATGAGGGTCCATGGAGCTGCGTGCGAAAGGGTCTTGAAGCATACAAAGGATAGACGCACAATTATGATGGTGGCTTACTATGTGGCACAGGTGGCAGAGGTGGAGATGTTACTACCGAAGAGGGTAGGAAGGGAGACGCAAAATAAGGAGCAGTGAACTGGTGGTTCAATTAGAAAGTTTTATATCATGGAACGGATTAGTTGTTTAATGTTATAAAAATGACTAACTTTTATGGTGTTGTGCTTCAAATTACAGGTTGATGGTGACTGAAAGGGCTAGAAGTGGAAATGACCGACCTGCGTCATAGCTAAGACTAGGAGAGGAAACCATTGTATTGTCAGATGACGATGAGATATCTACGACATCAGATGATGGGTGTGATGAGGAGGTTAATGAAAATGGCAACGTTTGGCCACAGTCTGGTCTGCAAGCACAAAGTTACCACTGCAAGCTAAGTATATGGAAGGAATTAATCAGAGGAGAGGGATATATTTTTTGGTTGGGAGAAGCATTTCGACAAATGATCTGCAAGTATGCAATTGCGAACTAGTTTACCTATCAGTTTGAGAGGAATTACAAGCAAAGAATTGTGGTGAAGTGTGATGCAACTGACTATCCGTTCTACATATGTATTAGAGACGGGAAGAACACATAGGTGATGTATTTGAATGATTTTAGCAACGAGTATAAGCACAATGTGGGGGAGCAGTGTCTGATGGGTATATGGGAAGACGACGTGTTAGAGCCAGACTTCTTGTGCACCTCATTGAAGGGAAAGTGCGGTTGTTTCTGGATTATTCATCCAGAGATATTATGTGAAATCTAGAGTTAGAGTTCTCATTTCGGTTGGCATACATGCAGTCATAGAGGGTAAGAGAATTTGTGTACATGATGGTGCTTGGTAAGCCAGTTGATCATTACAAATGATTGTCTTGAGTTTGTGCTGCCATCGTTAGAGCCAATTGGGTCACTATTGGATATGAGGGCGTACAGGTTCACATGTCAAGATTGAATCGATAACTACTTTTTCATATACATTCAGTTAAATAGTATATTATTCCAAGACAATGTATAGCCCATTATATTTGCAAGAGTTGTAAAATCACCTTTGACAAGCATGAAAGCTTTTTTTCTTTAACATTAATGAAACTACTATTCTTATATGACTTTGATCCTACTATTGCATCTAAGTTATGAACTTGTTAGTGTTTGTAAACATCTGCCTTGACATTAGAATATGACTACTCTAATATCACTGCTACCTAGTCGTGTGATGTTTTAGATGTACATGATGTGTTGTCTATCTTTGCTTTGTGGTTTTTTTGCACGTTTACACAATCCGTAATTCCTGTTTGTTGAGTTAAGTTCACTTTGTTAGTACATCGACTGAACATTTCACAAAATTGGTATACTACACAGTTAACAGTATTGTACATCCTGGGGATTTTCTTTGCGTATGCATTGCCTACTGACTATACAGTTAACAGTATTTGTGTTATAGTAAGTTGAATAATATGTTCATTAACAATATGTTCCACAGAACATGCAGGTTCTCCATTTTTGAGGGCGGTTGGCGGTTGAGTGCTCCTATCCTAATTATGTATCGGAGGTTGAGTGCTCCTATCCCAATTATGTATCTTACATACATTCCTGCGTATGCCCACATAGTGGCCATCGTCAACCTAGGTATGCATAGCTGTGTCAGATGGTAGACATAAATTCGAGTTTGTACTTTGCTTTATAATTTGTGATTTAGAGTTGGCACTTCAATCTTGTGTGGGAAAAAGATTGTGTTGAGTCGATAGGCATACTTCAGTCCCATTTTCTGTAGGGTACCCAAGACGATGCAACCGAAGAGCTAAGTGCAATAGGTATGTCCTGGTTGTGTTAGTCGAATATATGTTCAATCGTGTGTCACAGGTATGTGCCTCATATATTGGTTGTCATAATAATTGTTCACGTAGAATATGTAATTCGATGCGACGTGAATTACTGCCCTCATCGCAGGTGTTGCTATCATTGTTTGATGAACACGCTAAGCATTGGCCCTGTTACAAGTTGATTTGAGACAAAGGTGTATGTGTTTGTATGGTTCATCATTGTCAAACAAAACGAATGACCAGCATGAACGTTCACGACTGGTCTATCGGGCATTTAAGCTCTACGTATGTGACCTTTACTATTTTAATCACCTAGGATGCCTATGTTAACATTACAAGTTCAATGTGCAAAAAGTTGCTGTCAGCCTCACACATATGAAGGTTGACACCAACATGGACATTCTTACTTAGGAGGTCGCTTAAGTTCCATGCCCTCATTAAAACAAGCAAGTTGTGTTGCCATCTTACTATGAAGTCGCTAGTAGTCTACGTTCGCATGATTAATTGCATATCTAACTATATTTGAGACGTTGATGAAGTGGTCCGACTATGGTGTATTCGTGATGATCTTCATGGATGTACTCATCCTTAATGTCGACAACATGTGATTCAAGCGGAAGGATATTCGTCAGTTCTAAGCTAAATGCTTAGTTGACATCCTTACTAGAAGAATAAGGAACTTCCCTATGTTGCTGACATGTTAGGCAACAATAAATTACATTGTTTTTTATACGATATTGTGGGAATAAATATGTATCCATATTATTTATTTTCCAACTTAGATGTTGTAAACATACAATGTGTACATATGTGTATGTGTGTGTGTGTATATATATATATATATATATATATATATATATATATTAGTATATGACTAGGGCTAGGGTAATGAAATGTCTTTTTGGTATGCCAAGGTGGACTACGCAGAAGCGGGAAAGCTTGTTCATTGCACGTAAGCATGGGAGTTGTCATTTTATTGGCAATAGCAGGTGATCACAATGGAGCTGGACCATTTTTGGGCGGAGTAGACAATTTTATTTTTTTATTTAGTGATGCCATCCCAATGGTTACCCCTTTAATGTAGGAGTCAACTCTGTTAAATAGTTGTATAAATGACCATGATAAGATAAGATGTCGTGGAAAATATTTATTTGTAGGTAAACCGAAGTTGTATGGTAAACAACATGTGTCTGCTGGTAAACATGACCTTCACTGAAGAGTGTCCAAGTGTGATACACAGAAGTTATTAGATTTGTGGTATGGTGGGATGGATAAACTTCAATGAATAGTTCTCAAATGATGAACTTCAGTTGTTAGAATACGTGTATGGTGCCAAACATAATTTACATAGTGGTATACGCATTCAACTTTACACATGTATTTTTCAAGGAGAGATGTCCACCTTCAACTCGTTTACCACTAAAACGTCAGCAATGTACATGGATATATTACCCATTACTGTGTGTATGCTATGATTTAATTTGGCGTATATCTCACAGCATAATCTTCTAAAACTTCTGAATACGCTTTGTATTTGAAACAACATAAATACATGGAGACTTAATTTACAATGTCAAAGTGTATACAACTCATTACTATAACCAACCCATTAACATCATCGAGTATGCCTATGTAAGCGGTTTAATTGTGAATGGTAAACTATGAAGTGTGTTAGTAGGTGGCCACAATTGAGGCGTGTAGCCAAAATTCCATCAGATTCGTTGATGGAGTTTGTTTTCTATGAGACTCATCGAAAGTGTTTTTGATGCCGTATACGTTTGAACCCATGCACATCACTTTCGTAGTAAAGGTAACAATTAAAGCTGGAAAAAGTTGACCCGACACGATTACCGACCTGAACCCGACACGAAATTAAGCGGGTTTGGGTAAAGATTTTTAACCCGTTTAATTAAATGGGTTGACACGTTTAACCCGTTTAATTAAACGGGTTAGGTTCAGGTCGAAATTTTTGACACGAAAATTAACCTATTTAACCCGTTTAATTAAACGGGTTAATAGGTCAACCCGTATAACCCGATAACTTGTTAACCCGTTTACCCGATTAATGGCCATGTTTTAAAATTTTTAATTTTTAATTTTTTTGTTGTAAATGAAATTTTAGGCAGAAGAGTCTAGGCTAGGGTTTCTTTGGGTAAATGAATCCTGGTATAAAAGCTCTCTACCTCTCTCAGTTTGATGCTTCAAGCCTTCAATATTCTCTCTCATCTAAAGACACTCAGGCGACAGGCGGTCAGGCCTCACCCTCACAGGCCACAGCCTCACTGCCTCGGCCTCACGGCCCTCTCCCTCACAGCCTCACTGCCTCGGCCTCACGGCCCTCACCCTCACTGGCTCACTCTCGCAGTCCCTCTCACCGACTCCCTCACACTCGCACAGTCACGCACACGCAGCCACGGCCAGTCACGCTCTCACGGTCTCACCTCAAGGGCTCAATCACCACTCTTCTTCTCTATTTTTCCGGCGACGACATAGCACTTCGTCGTTGTGGAGGACAAGTGGTTGCTTATTTGGTTGCTTGGTATTTCGCCGTTATGGTCTTATGGACAAGTGGTTGTTGATTTTGTAATAAATTTAGACTTCTTTTAGTTCTTTAAAGCTTGGTTTGTAATATTTGATGCCTGGATTTGGGAGCTTTATGTTTATGAACTTATTTTGCATATGTTTTTAGGATCGAATTGGGTAAACAGGTGAATTTGTGGCTAGCTATAGTTAAACGGGTTAATTTGTGGCTAGCTATAGTTAAACGGGTTAATTGGGTAAAACAGGTAAACGGGTAACCCGATTCTGACCCGTTTACTTAAACGGATAAACAGGTCAGAATCAGGTTGACCTGTTTAATTTTTAAACAGGTGCAGGTTGGAAGTTTCAACCTGTTTAAATAAACAGGTCGGGTTCAGGTTGGGGGGTGTTCAACCCGTTTAAGTTCAACCCGAACACGAACCCGACCCGACCTAACCTGTTTGCCAGCTCTAGTAACAATGGCTTCACTATACTTTCAGTTCCTTATGTATTTCATGTTGTTATGTTTCTTAAATGGAGTCATTCAACTGAATGACCAACTTTTTGCTATATGTTTGTAGGGTGTACGCTAGTAACGGGCCCTAACCACCTTCTGCGACTATTTGGCTACTCTGTACAGCATTGTCTACCTCATTCAGTACTACGTTATTATTTAACGTTGTCTTACATTGTGTTAATTTCACTGAACATTGCCTTCATGATAATAATACGTCCCACTAACAATCCTTATTTGTGTCAGCAACTTCATTTAACATACTAAAACCCCTACCAATATTTCACATTTATATGTTTACCTGTAAGTTTGCGATTACTTACCTGTGTCAAATTCATTGTATAAGTGGTATACTAAAGTTTCAAAATTAGGCAAACCCTTTCCCAAAGCCGACTCTAGGTGTACATCACTCTGCCTCTCTGATAGTCGGCGGTATTAGGTTCCCCATGTTGTCTATAGGATCCATCCTTTGTAAACATTGACATTATTTTCAGTTAACATTAATAGCCACACATTTCATTCCATATAGTTAATTGGCGATTTATAATAGCTAATCAAAGGGTGATCTATAATTTTCAATAACAAATGATGACCAGGTGGTCTATGCATTAGTTCAATTAAGATACCATCGCACAACTAAGACACGTATATATTATGTATTGGTGAAAGGGTTTCAACTTCATTATAATGTCATAATATTTGATTCCATAACCAATTACACCCTTCCATAACACTAGTTTTGACAAATACAATAATTCTCCATGGTTATTAGGGATTTCAAGCCTACCACTCTATTGCCTATAGATCATGGTATACAATTAGAAAAGATGCAATAAACAGCAACGTTCATCACACAATTTACTTGTCTTATATCATCAGTCGCCAGTAGTACCCATACGTAATGCACAGGGAGACATTATCCATGTACTACTAGGAAAACAATGTACATACCAACTTTCATTCTTAGTTTATCATCTTAAATATATCACTGGGGTTGGGTTAACAATAAATGTAGCTGAAACTAATAACATACCACATAAAATTACCATCCCCTCTATTTGGTGGCTTATTTACCTATCTTTAAACATTCAATCATATAATTTGCCTGCTCATACATGATTAGCCAAAACTGGTACCCAGCTTGGTGCAATCCTGCACACACTATCCACCTACTAAAGGACAAACTATCCGTATACCATATTTCATTCACTGTTTGCCATGGTGCACAATGAAACTGAAGTTGGTAAACAACTAAGGTGCCCTGCAACCAATAACCCCGCAAAGTGTGAGTTTAACATCACCTAACATGAAGTATTCTAGCCTCAACAACACTCAAAGCTCTCAATGGAAACTAAGAACTCAAATCTGGGCAGTAGGTAACCCACAGGCAGAATATAAGTGAACCGAGCTAAAAGGATAATCAAGTGAGTTACAAGGGATAATCTGAAAAGCCACCCTTGGACAGACTTGGAAAATCTATTTAGATTAATTAGATTATAAAAATTAATCACCCTCTAATTGAGATAAGGAGACCTAGAGACCCACTTGGTTGCTAAGCTCAAGATACAACATTAGGATTTGAGGGAGAGAGTTTTTGACTCAACTTAAGCTTTCATTCAAATCTGATTTACAAAGGATTTGTGGATGGATTTTAAAGAAGCTAACTCAGCCATTCAGACCTCTAAAAGTCAGCTAGGGGACCGAAAGTACACTTAGGAAAGAAGGGGAGATCAAATCGATTACCTAAGTACACTAACACATCTAATCTAGCTTTCGCCACCTCATTAGGACTAATGATACCACTAAATGAGGTGTCAAGCTTACAACACATCCTAATACATCAATAAAAGTCAAATGCAGCAAGTTGTACTAGTAGAAACCCAAGAACAAGACCTTTACACACAGCTAGTATATAACCCAGTAAAAGGGTATTTCTTTGTGCTTTTGGTTGGATAAAGGTAGCACGAGGGGGGTGCTTTGAGGAGCTTTGGACATGTAACTTGATAAATTTTTATGTCTTCTTTCATACCCTAAAGTTTCAAAAAGGTTGGACTTCATTTAGTCCACTTAGTCTCCCTCCAACTCGGACTATGCTGGATTGGCACCTAAACTATACTGTTTGAGTAATCTTGCTATTTGACCTACTAAATGATGTCCAAAAGCCTTGAAACATGTTTTATTGGAAAGCTAACTCTTTAAAATTAAGGAAAGTGGGAAAGTTAGTCAATCATCACCTCAGCATTTGGCCCAAAAGACAGATAAAATTGAGCTAATTTTCGGGTGAGCTAGGATGTTCACTGTTAGACTAATTTAGGAAGCTTCTGCCGAAGGCATGCACTTGCCTCACCTCCTTGGTGCTTGCTAGTACTTTTGGCCTTAAAGGTTGGGTTTCAAAAGGTTCCAATGGATGGTCCTTATCATAACACATTGACTGTATTGTCACACTTTATTCTCAATGAGGTGCGCAAGAAGTTTGGCTCTAATATGTCATCTTCCTCATACACCCATCTGGCACTGATCCTCCACACCGTGTCGACACTGGCCTCTAAAATCATTCAAAGACATGACTTACGTGTTCTTCCTGCCTCTAGCACACATGTAGAATGAACAGACAGCTGTATTGCACTTCATCATAATTGTTTGCTTGCATTTCCTCTCAAACTAATAGCTAAACCAGTTTGCAATTTCATACTTATAGATAATTTATCAAAATGCTTCTGCCAATTGAAAAATATATCCCTCTATCCTGATGAGTTCCTTGCAAATGCTCAGCTTACAGTAATAACTTTGTACTTGAAGACCAAACCATGGGCAAACATTGTCATTTTCATTAACCTGCTCACCATACCTATCATCTGACGCCACAGATATCTCATCATCATCTAACAGTAAGATGGTTTCCCCTCCAAGTCTTGGCCTTGATGTAGGATGCTCATTTCCACTTCCAGGCCTTCCACTCACCATCGACTTGTAATTTGAAGCACAATACCATAAAAGTTAGTCATTTTTATAACATTAAACAATCAATCCACTCCATCATATAAAACTTTCTAATAGAACCATTGTTTCACTGTTCCTTATTTTTCTGCGTCTCCCATCCTACCCTCTTGTAATATCTGCACTCTACCACTTGTGCCACATGGTAAGTCATCATTGGAACTGTGCATCCATCCTTCTCACGCTGTAAGATGCTTTCGTGCTCACCTCCTTGGACCTTCATTCCTATCAACATACAACTAGTCATGTTCATTATTTCCCTTGAACATTATCATCACATCTATATCCCCCTCCATCAGTATTAACAATTTCCTATTGTACTTTAAACTATACTACAGTTTGGCAAAATCACCACCAACATTGTCCTTCACCATTCTTCGCAATTCCTCTGTGCTCTGTTCTCTCCTTCATTAGCATACATTTCCTTTTGATCCATTATCATATGTTACTTTTCCAACTCTACTGTCCTCCAACACCCCCCATAACACATACATAACAATTTCTCTTCCACCCCTAACCTCTCTTACACTAGCACAATCTACATCCATTTTAGGTCTATGTTCTAACAATCACTTCCTTCAATGCCTTCTTGTATCACTATGTTACATCAATGTCCGTAATATCTTTGCATTTTCCCTGCATGTCAAACAATACGACTACTTAGTTAGCTCAAGTTACCGTGCCTCATTTACTACACATAAGTTGGTTAAATAGTCCCCAACCTTGTAGGCCTTGGTTTACCTAATTTATAAACAATGTTTGTCATGGTACACATTGAACATAAACCAGGTTTACAAGTTCCCCCTCTTTGGCCTCTCGCCAGTCATAACAACACTAACCTATTTAACAACAGCTTATGTTGTCAAGATACAATCGCCTAACCCATTAGCTTTAGAGTAACAATATCATTATCATACATAACTCTGTATACTTTGCCATGTTATTACAACTGTCTTTATGAATGCCTTTCGTCTTACTATTACGATATACTACGCTCACCACATTTCAATACAATTTTCATTACACAACTACCACACTGTCATTACTCTGGTAAACAATCAAGAACATGATGGTATATGTATATACCCTAACAATATGGTAAACAATCAAGAACATGATGGTATACCTAGATACGCTAACAATAAACATTTACAACACCAACATGAATGACAACTACCTTATTTAACTAACCATTACCTCGACATTTATGAACAACTACCACATACTTGTTGTTTACCCGGGATGTTGCTGTCATATATCCATCTCAAATGTTCCCTTTTCTTCCACCATCACCTTCATTGGTCACTGTCAACTGCAACAAACATGTGCAACTCCGCGTTTGCTTCCACCCATTCCTCTATAGCTGGAACAATTAGGGTTTTACCTTACCTAATTCATCTTATTTAGTAGAACTCAAATTCTACCTCCTAACTAATCTAGTATAGAAGTCCATAGAGTAAGAGGAGGAGCAGCTGAGATAGATAGAGAGAGAAATAGATGAATGACCTAACCATATGAGTTCATGTATAGAGAGAGAAACAGAGCAATGCCCAAGTGAAGAAATATCCAAGTGAACTGACCCGAAACTCTCCAATTCTCTCTTAAGGGCAATAAAGTAATTCAACTCGCATTTGCTTTTTCACCCAATAAACTTTCTCTCCCAAAACAACACTAATTGCAAAAAAAAAAAAAAAAACCAAATATGTTGCATCCTAGGTGAAGATAAACCCTCTTGTAATTTACCCATTAGATAAAAGTTAACCCAATTACAATGAGATCAAGTAAAAAAACAATTAAACTTGAACCCATCCTAGAATTGATCAAAATTAAAGTATTAATCCCAAAAAGTACTTAACAATATTAGAAAAGAAAAGCAAAGTTAACAAAAAAAAAAAATCAAAAGAACTCAAAGGCCAAAGCTTTTCACGTATTGAAGACTTCCCATCAATGTAAATTACCCCATTTCTCTCCCTCTCTCTCTGTTACCTCTTTCCTTATTAAATCTCTACTTCCCTTATAGATGCATTGTATTTTCAAGAATATATTGCAGACTAAAACAAAAAAAAATTTAGCAAAAAATTGTGAGATTAGAGCAAATACTTGAGTTTCAAGAATTGATATCATATTGAAGCCACAAAAAAACTTAACAAAAAAACTAGGAATTATGGAGAATGAAATACCTAAATTTCCAAGGATTAACATCAAATTGAACCACAAAAACTTATTAAAAAAATTGGGAACTTAAAGAGAATCAAATACCTGAAAGAGTGAGAAACCGAACAATAGATCTGTTGTTCTTGAAATTGACAGGAGTAAGTGAAAGCTGAGCAAGCACAGCAGCAGCCATGCTTAAGAAAAGGAAAGAGTGGCAAAAAAAGAAGAAATTAGTGACAAACATTATGCTGATCAAGAAGAATCAAGAAAAATAGGGGCAATAACAATAGCAACAACACCAAGAGGGGCATATGTAAAGAACAACAAATTTACCTTGAGGAAAGAAAGAATTGGAATTTAGAAGTTTGACTATTGAGAGATTAGACAAACTTAAGGATTAAGCCTAGGAAGGATGAAAATAGTAGCCTAATTCCTTGCTCATCTTCTTATGCCTGTGATCTTCCCCTTTCTCTGTCATCTGCTTCTCTCTAATCTCAAAAGGTAACCCTAAGCCCAATGAAATGTTAGAAAAGTACAGGGGTGAAAGTTAGAAGGTAAAATTATAGGAGGCTCATTCATTAGACGCCAATTGACTCATTTTTTTTTAATAACAAACAGGGTGTTGCTTTTGGAGGGAAAAAGAAGGAAGGAAAATTTAGAACTGGGATGAAGTGGCCAAACTACCCTTGATAAAGGTGGGCGAGTTGGCTATCATTTAGTTGTAGGAACATATGAAGTGAAAGTTGGGGTTTTTCTATTTTACCTCTCTTTCTTTCTTTATGGATAGCTTTTAATTGAGAAGATTTATGCTCTTTCGTTTTTGATAGCTCTCTTCACTCCTCTATATCTCTCTGCCTCTGTTCTCTGTGCTCACTTTCAGTCGAGATTTTACCTAAGAGGAGGATTTCAGGTCCCCCTGCTATTGGTGTTGAAATCCACTAAAGGCTCTTTATTGAAACCTAATTATTGGTTCATAGGTGAGACTAATGGAGTAAGGCAAGGTGCGTAGGTGGTCAACAGCAAAGGAAGATGGGGAAGACTAAGATGGACTTGTAGTCCTTACTAAAGGAATGGAAAGATGTCAAATGGGTAGACGACTACAACTGGTTGGTTGTGCAACATATATGTTATAGTTGTTATAAATGTTAGTAATTAGCCAGTACATTAGCTTGTTGTCATTGTTATTGTTATTGTGAATGTCAATCACTTAGGTATGTACGTATGCCATGATTTTCTTAATTGTTTCCGAGGGTAGTGGAGTTGTTGTTGTTTTATAATCCAAATAATAAGGAAATGTAGAGTGGGTAGTGTACTATAATAGTATGAGGAAAGTTAGGCGCTTGAGTCAACAAAACAAAATGTAGTGCTTAGAAAGGTTTATGGAGTTACGTATGCCAATGGCATTATGAGTGGATAAGTTATGGGGTAGGCAATAATATCCTCGGGGGGATAATATAAGATGTGATAAAATAGGGTGACCATGTTATCAATGGGTGATCATGTTGGTGGAAGGCTAATATTGAGGAACTTGTAAAGTAGGGGTACATTTAATGTTCTCCATGGTAGATATAGCTTAGGCCATAGGTAAATCGAGGCTGTGTTGGTGGGGACTATGTAAGCCACTTACGTGAAGTGAATGATGCACTTTTATTACAGCTGATGAAATGCGAATGTATTTGGGAGGTTGACAGGAGTGAGTGCTCCAAGCAGGGATTGAACGTAGTGGCTAATATGACAATAACGTTAAATAGATGTAGGTGATACCGGTATGGGAGACAGTGGTAGGGGTAGGGAAATAGTTGTGTATGTGTTATAGAAGCGGGTGTTAGAGGAAGGTGGAGATGGGAAAGTAACCTACAAGGAAGGTTCAACAAAATATATGTTGGAAAAGGAGGGAATGGGGTGGAGGGGGTGCGAAAATTATCAAAGAAGATTATAGGTAGTGATTTATCTCAGCAAAAAGCATGGCACAGTTTGAAGTATGATAGGAAAATGTAATACCAGTGGCAGGGGATATGGATGTGAGGATGTTATTTAAGGGAAATGATGAACATGACTCTTTATATGTGGATAGCAATGATGGTCAGAGGAGATGAGTACAAAAGGGTGTTATAGCTTACAAAAGAGGGGCACACACTTTGATAATGGGGTATGGGGCACAAGTGGTAAAGGTAGGAATAAGCAGCGCAAGAGGGTTGTAAAAAAGGTGGCAAACAAGGAGCACTAAAAAGGTATTTCTTATTATAAGGTGTATGTCATGAAATAGATTAGTTAATTAAGGTTGTAAAGTGATCAACTTATGTGGAATCGTGCTTAGAATTGCAGGTCCATGGTCATTGAAATGGGTGGAAGTAGAACTAAGCAGCCTCAATTGACGCTGAGACTAGGAAGAGAAACTATCGAATTATCAAATGATGACTAGATATCCTCGGCATCAGATGATCTGTAAGTATGCAATTGTAAACTAGTTTAACTATTATTTTAAGCAGAACTGCAAGTAAAGAATTGAAGTCAAGTGTAATACTACAGACTATCCATTCTAAATATATCTCCAGGGTAGCAAGAACACAGAGGTGATGTATTTGTAAGATTTTAAAGGGCAAAACACAAGCATAACTTGGGGGAGCAGTGTCAGATGGCTGACTGGGGAAGCCGAAGGGTCAGAGCAGAACTTCCTGTACACCTCATTCAGGTTAAAGTGCAATTATGTCTTGATTATTCTCTTAGAGACATTATATAGGGCATGAAGTTGGAGTTCAGAATTCGACTGACATATATGTAGTCTTGAAGGTCAAGAGAATTTATGTGCATGATGGTGCTTAGTAAGCCAGTTGATTATTACAAATTGGTATCTTAGATGTGTCTAGTGATCATAAGAGCAAACCCAGGATCTCTGGTCTTTTGTGAGGTTGATGCTTCAAGGTTTAAGCATATGTTTGCTGTGTATACAACAAATGTAAATGAGTTCAAATTTGGACATAGGATGATATTTTGTGGATGACATTTATCAAAGCGGACCATACAAGGGGACTATGCTTACTACCTGTGCGTTCGATATTAGACAACCAACTATTCAATTTCGTCTATGCAATAGTGTCTATTGAGAAAATTGAGGAATGGTATGGTTCTTGCAAATTGTGGCAGAGTGCTTAGGGGTTTAAAGCCCATTATAATGCCGGATATGAACCCTACAATAATAGCAGGAGTTGCACAACTTGGTTCGGAGTACCACAGCTACTACCTACGACACTTGATGGAGAACTTTTGAAGGAGGCAGCCAAATATGGTATTTAAAAGGGAGCCACAAAGCAGATTATGAAGAAAATGTTCTTCAAAGTCGTGTCGGATCTAACAATGATAGAATATAATGTAGCACTGAAAAAGTTAAAGTGCTGCACGGAAAAACTTGTTGCTTGGGTGAAGAGCAACGAGCAGAGCATTGGACAACATCTAAATTTAGGAAGGAGAGATGGGAAAGAATAAAGAACAACATGATAAAAAGTTATAATAATTGGATGAAATGACTACGATCTAATGCCATTCCTATGACTTGTAAATAGCCAGCTCAAAAAGCTTGGGAAGAAGATGGACAAGCAAAAACAAGAGATTGACAAGTGGAAAAATGGGTGGATCAAAGAATTGAGAAGAAGTTAGTAGACAACTTCCGAGAAGATGTGTAGCTATTGAGTAGTACAGCATCTCTTTAGGGGAATACAATTTTGAGTGGTTTAAGAGCTGTAAATTAATGGTGAAGTTGAGTCAAAACAATTGTACTTGGAGGTAATGACAAATGCAGGGACTTCCTTACTGTCAAGCTAGGTTTTGGTATATTAAGCTAACTTACAGGTATATGACTATGTGCATCCAATTTATAAGGCTCCGACACAATTTCACATATACAACAAGCTTATCCACTCAATGGAAGCACGCGACATGAAAAAAGGTTGTTGATAGGACAGAGTTAGTTATTGGTGGTAAAGAGCTTGACGAGGAGCACAACCGATACATATTACTCCTAAGCAATAGATGACAACTTGGTAGGCCTCAGTCGAAGCCCATGGAGTCTCAATCTTACTGCACAAAAGCTTGGAGATGTCTTAAATATGGGGAAGTTAGACATACAAGGTGGGCCTACTATAATCCCGAGCTAATTTTGATACAAATTATGGAGGTTGCGTTGTTGAGGTTGAAGATTTGGAGGATGGTTCCTGTGGGGCAGGCACAAGTAGAACATGATTGCAAGGGGCAACACCTAATGGTTTGATTAAATTTTTGTTTAGTACATATGCTTGCAAGCTTAATATGATACGGGTGTGCTAATTGTATGTCATTGTGGTATCTGTTGTTTGAGTTGATGACAGTGACAAAATGATCACTATAAAACCACAATGTTTAGGTGATGTTCAACTCGTTTGAAACAATGTCACATTTGTTAGGTGCATTGGTTGCATCCACCATCACTGTGTACCCAACCACATGGTCATGTATACCATGGCAAGGCATTACTGATAGCCTCGTATACGTAGTATATATCTTGAAATAGGTGAAAAATGTATGAGGATGCACACCCTGGTGTGTACTAATGTAGAATGATGATGTACAGGTATTTCAACCGTCTTAATGAATGTTTTAAGGTTGGAAAATATGCCATGAATTAAAAGGGGTGGTCTTTTTATTTGGTGACTTATTTGTATGCACATGTAATGACTTGATTAAGCAAAATGTTATCTATGTTAACAAGTCAACTATTATAAATGCATGAAATTATCTGCTATAAGCCATGACCTGTTACTAAAGTGGGGTTCAATGTGCAGGACAAATACACAGCAAATTATATGTTTACTACATTTCATATAGTTTACAAAGATGATATGTAATGGAAAGTTAGTTATTCCTCGTATTTCTCACTAACATGGATAAGAACTTGTCTTCATGGGGGAGCAACCATGAGAGGGTGCATTTGGTTATGGAATTTAAGAATACATGTTAAGAATAAAGTCGATACCCATTGAACACTTACTTTGTCCTATATAATTGAAACATGTACTTGTATTTGTTAATGTAGAGGCAACCATGTAACACCAACTTCACTATTAAAGTCATAGAATAAGTCATGTAGAATTTAACATCAGATAGAGAAAAATAGTTCACAATAAGGTGAACGCAATGCCCATTTCACTATATCATATAAGCACTTGATGCCATGAATATCCTTATTTAATTACTATGCAATTTCAGGTGTAATGAACATTGTGCTGGTTGTATGGCAGGTTCCTGCACCAGTTTACATATACCCATTATTGCTCATATGCATATACCTTTGTGTATGTGATGATGCATTGAAATGATCCAAAAACAACTCAAATATAGATAATGAATGACATAATCTGCTGTCATGAATGACATCTCAACTAAATCTTAAACAATATGGTGCAAGAGGATGGGGAACATTTTGCATTTATGACATTTCATATGGTAGTTTACTATGATGGTGTGTAAAAGAAAACCTGATAAGCATCATATGTCCCATTACCCCTGAGAGGAAGCTCCTTGTGTTGAGAAAGAGCTATGGGTGATGGTGTATATTGTCATGGATGGATGACTACCACATGATGAACAAAGTCTATAGCCATTTAACAATATAACAATTATGCATGTCCTTTAGCGTCAATCGTGCTTCTTTAAAATAATTTCTAATTGCTCCAACCTTTAAACTAATGTTTGCTTATAGCATGATGTCCTGTCTTTTAGAGGCTGGAAAATAGGTGTGGTTGAGTCAACTTCATGTTCATGTCCAACATCAGGGTGTTCAACATCGCTCGTCTTTAACTTAACGTAGTCATTAAGAAAGTTTGAATAAACATGGCTTATATCCATATGACTTTGAAAGTAGTTGCCCTGATTACACCTACTTAGTTCATTTTAGATAACGATAATAAAGTTCAGGCACAAAATTACTGAAATATCCAATTAATATTTAAAGTAATACGTCATTACATGGCATTTCGAATTTAGTTTACTTACTCCCTTCAGCAATTACGATGTCATGATCTCCCTATTTCATTTAAAATGCATTGTTTTATGTTACATTACCTTTTTGGTTCTTCATTATCAAATGCAAGCGAACCAGGTAAATGTTAAATGGGTCTATAGGTTGACCAATTGACCCCATGGAATTGAACATGTAAAGTAGTTTTTTCCCCCGTGTTGAGATCCCTGATCGGGACATTTCCCATTGATTTAAACGAATTTAAAGTGTAAAGACATATATTTTGCCGAGTCTAAATTTTGTAGCCAAATCCACTTAACTTCGTGTTGGCGTGGGGTGGGTACTGGTGGCGGTGGTCTTGCTCCATTTTAACATTATTGGTAACATTAAATGGACATGAATGCTAAGCACATGATTTTACGTTTACTAGATTTAAAGTTGTAGGTTAACCATATTGTATGAAATATAAATCGAGGTGCAGTTAATATTTAACACAACCTATAAGAGAAACTTATGTATGCTTTAAGAAAGTGTTATAGGAAAGTCTCTATGTGAATGTCGAAGATAAGTTCACTAAGATAAAAAATTAAGTGCAGATAGCTAAACATATACTACAGTGTATGTTAACCATATGTCATGGAATTTAGGCAGGGGAAATGGAGCAATGCTCAAAATTCATATCTTAAATACAGATTGATAGTGGAAGATGCACTTAACATGATGGAAATGTTAATCAAATTGAGAGTACATGGGTGAAGGATACGCGTGAAGAAATTACCGAATGAGGCTAACAGCACTTGTACATAATTGCTAAGATGATCAGAATATTTATGATGTGCATCATTAGAATAAACCCTTATGCACAAAAAGAGAAATGAAGGGCTCTTAAGTTAGTGACTGGATTTATGGCACAATGGGGACATCATTTATAGCCCTCACTATGACAGTTAGGGCATTGTTACTTTCACAGCGAACATGATGTGCATGGGTTCAAACTTATGTGTGGAGGTGGAATCGGGTCAACCGGATGGGGTTCAGGTTTCCGCATACAGGTGCGGGTCATTCCCACTTATCTTAAGTAAGGGGTCAAGCTAGATTCGGGTTAACGCATTTGAGCTAGGTCACTCTTGGCTATTTGATATTATAATAGGTTCGAATTAGGTCAGTTTGGGTTTAGGTAGAATGTGAGTTAGTTATCAATTTTCAAAATTAGTTTGTTTTTAAAGCTTACAACCTATGATCCCTCGGCCTACAGGTCTATCTCAACTTTAGGAACCATGATTCTTCCTTTTTAAGCCCAGCTAAGTAAATTTTATTATTAATACACAAAATGTAAAATAAAAGTATTATTAACTTGCTCCTTTTGTCCAATATTTCATGTTTTCACAATCTTATTTATTAATGGATCAGTTTGGATCAACATAACTTTGGGTTAATAAGGCCTTATGTCAAGTCACTTTTTTGGAAGCGGAGTCAGTATTGTGTCAGATCTAAATTAAGTGGGTCAACTCAGTTCGGGTTATTTCAAGTTTAGGTTAAAAATTTTGGTTCAATTTTCGGTTAAAGTTAGGTCGGGTTGGAGGCCTTTCGGGTCGGGCTCACGGGTCGGGTTAACTTTTGCCACCTTTACTTATGTGAGACCACGGACACTTTTGATGAGTCCCACATGAGACAAACTCCACCGATGAAGCCCTAACACTATGCAAAACCATAGTTCGTCCCCATCTTCCATAAGATTTCCTAGGTATTTTCATCTTTGACTCTAACGTTGGTGACAACCATAATAAGAGCTCAGTTTACATACAATAATCCCCTTAAATTTTGCAGGAAAGATGCTGGTGCAATCCTCCTACAATTCCAAGTAGTAATGCATATGTCGCTGGGACTGCAGTCATTAACTCAAGAAGGGACGCTAGTTCGTGAATTAGTGGTGAAAATTGAAAGTATACTTAATGCTGTTGCTTTCTTCGAGGACTATCGATATGGTGTCCACTTGTGCCCCACCTTGATCTTTCTGTAGTATGTGCATGTATGTGTTGTCACTCAAGTCATAAAACTTGTGTGTGATAACAGATTGTGATACTGCAAATGTTCTTAGTGGATGATTAATGGTGGAGGAATAGATTTTATATTGAACATCTGAAAAACGCCATCATCTGTACTGCCTGTACTACTTGTAAGAGCAGCTTACCATTTTCTATGCTGCTCTCGTCTATTCTTCAGTCCAGTTGGTACTGAACTCCCTCATAATTAGAATTTATGCTAGTACATACATTCCTGAGGGTAGCATAGATCTGAGGTTGCACAAACTTTGATGAGTGCAACCGTTGAAATCATCCCATGATTGTACTAAGAAGTCCATAAAAGACTGTAGTGTAAGGTTATCGATTAGATTGAAATATGGACCTTCAACCCAACCAACATTAAGCAACATAACACATCCGTCAAATGAATGTTGAAGACTGAAGTCGTAGGAGACCATTCATAAGTTGAGAAGAGAATTGGCAAATGCTTAATTTTTTATTAAGTAGTAACGTGTATATTGTGAGGGAAAACATTTTATATAGTGACATATGTACTAGAATGGAAGTTGTGTGTTAGGGGAAACAATTATAGTAATTAAATTTCAAACCAACTTTATAATGTATTTCATACAATTCTGACAACGATAGGGGACCACTACAATCTGTATGCACTTTCTAACCAATCAGATTTCAACTACCTTAATGTATGTTGTGATAAAGTGGGTCATAATCAATGTATATTAATCAAGTGATACACCATTTAATTGTGGACCACTGGAAGGTCCCTTTTTCACAATATTAAAAGGAAGGAAACATAGGACCTCAAATTATAGAGTTTTGTACTTCCTTTTTCTACTACAACAACAGCCCTAGCAAAGTCAATGGTAGGGCCCCCAAGGAGAACAATGTATAGCAAAACTTCTGTAGGTTCAGGGACCAGTCTAAGTTTTTTCAATAATGGGTAAAAGTAATATTGCTATTATAGGTTGGAAGTTGTTGGTGGTTGAGACTGATGACAATTACAGACGGCGTACTGTTGCGTGCCCTCGTGAGGTAATTCGTAGAAAAAGTTTGTCTCATTCTTTAATTTTGTCATTGACTTTAAAAAATACTATCCATGTTATTTGTCTAATACATTGTCGATCATTACCTATAGAATCTAAATGCATGCCCTTACTTGAATATAATTTATCCTAATTACTCGAAACAAGAAAAAGACGTAAAAAATGAATAACAGCTGAGCTCCAGCAAGTGCGAGACACGATTCGAGTTGAACGAAATTACCATCATTTCATCCAACATAAGGTAGGGCAGTAGATATGAAAACAAGGGCTGATGTGGCGAAATAGAAGGGATTGTGTACCATATCCGCAATTGACAACCTTGTGTTGATTATATATCTAATATGAAAATGGTTTAGTAACTCCTATAACTTAGCTCTTAGGGAAGGAAGTTATCCATGTAGATGATCATACTTAAGGGAGAAAAGTTGAGCGTGACTAGGTCCAACGATGCTTGTTTTCGTTAGTTTTGTCTATAAATGTTGTTATCTTAGGGTACCTCTTGCCTTAACGTAACCCCTTCATTGTTCCTCCTTCTTTCACATGCATTAATTGCAATAGTAATGATGGCATGGAGTAGCAAGGCACATATATTGTGGCTTTTGTAGTGGTTGTTGCTAATGGTATCATACATTGAAATCCATGATATTTACTGCATAGTATGTAACATATGATCTATTGTAAAAGTGGTTGATTTGCTTCGTTTATATCGAATGTGTTATGTATGTGAATGTTTGTGATTAATATGGTTGGCACAGAATTGAAATAGGGAAAATATTTATATCTGAATGCTATATTGTTATTTGCATTCATCAATTGGTGCTACAACTAGTACACTTTACACATGGTATATCCAATCAGGAAAACTAAAAGTAACGTCTACTGCTTAATAAAATATAACAATTGTTACACTGATCATGACATGTATAGAAAATGTAACAGTGACTATGTAATTTAAATTCATTTGAAAATTGGTTCAACTATATAGTCTCGACGAAAGATAGTGGCGGTAAATTGGTTCTCCTATATAGATACCATAAATAAATCATGGTGGTTATAGTGAATTGTTTACCATTAACTAGTGTACCTTCTTAATTGAAATATCCACTTGCATCCTCCGATTAGCATGATATGAGCAATGTCCATCCACAAACCACTAGTAATCATTGTTGGATATTAGCGGAAAAGTTTGGAGCCTAATTTGCTATCCACATGCCCTTAGTAGGCTTACCATGACTCTACTATACAATCACCCACTAGTCGTAATTAATATGACATTTATCATAACCCTACTCCTCACCTCTCTCTAGTTGCAATTAATAAGACATTTATCATCTCATAGAATCCACCCAGTTTAGATCCCTATAAGCAAAATATATAACCATTCCACCACCCCAAATAGAACCCATTTATATCTCGGAACAAAACCAACAAGTAAACATAGCGACCATGCATCCATTTAGTCCTTGATTTCGACTACAATACATATATATCAGACTGATACATATCTACGACCTTACCTACGCATGGAAAAGTTTGGAGCCTAATTTGCTAACCACATGCCCTTAGTAGGTTTACCATGACTCCACTATAAAATCACCCACCAGTCGCAATTAATAAGACATTTATCACAACCCTACTCCTCACCCCTCTCCAGTTGCAATTAATAAGACATTTATCATCTCATAGAATCCACCCAGTTCAGATCCCTATAAGCAAAATATATAACCATTCCGCCACCCCAAATAGAACCCATTTATATCTCGGAACAAAACCAACAAGTAAACATAACGACCATGCATCCATTTAGTCCTTGATTGTGACTTCAATACATATATATCAGACTGATACATATCTACGACTCTTACCTACACATCCTCAACAGATGCATTGTATTCCTCTATTTTAAGGAAAGTCTTAACTACAACTTCACTTCTCTGTAGTTTCCAAACCTCAAGGACTGGGTATATCTGTAACATAACACATTAACATCATTAAGCAACTACCAAAATTCATACAATACTTAAGACTTTATTTACCACACTCCTACCTGACTCTCCATAATGTTGGCAAGTAGAATCCTTGCACTATATTTCTTTTCTTTATAGAAATTCAACCAGTTTGAAATTCATGGTACACACTTGTCATTGGCAATAGAATAGATATTGGTATGCTCATAAAACCATACCTACGTTTGCCAACGAAAATCATTATGTTTTTTCCATACACAAATCATCGTACTTATACACATCAACACAATTCGATTACCTATTTTCATACCTATAACGTCAATGCAAAGCCATTGATATGCAAATTTAGCATCATGCGCATCTTCTGTCGACTTTCCTTTGTGACCTCCGTAAGGAACATCTATGTTGTCTCCGACAAATTAGCCTTAGCCATACCCTTAACATCCTGAAGCATATCAAATCCCCAGCAACATCTCTAGCACATTGAGGGAAGAACAACCCACACTTACCCTCTTAGCTGCATTCTTTAACTTTCACAGTTCCACCAATATGGACACATAGTTCCTATACATGCATATGTCTTTCTCTATTGTCCTTCACATCCTCCTCTTACGAGTGACACTCTCAGCCATTGCTTCCTTCAAGAGCTATCCACCACACCCATACTTTCATTACGCTTGAATATGACTGGCTTCCCAATAGCAGGGAGGCCCGTTAGCAAGTCCACATCATAAAATGAGAAAGAAACCTCCCTCCGGCCAATCTTAAACAACCTTGTATTTGGATTCCAATATTCAATAAGGGCCCAAACTAGATGTCGATCCTTCCAAACTAGCTGTGGTCTAACACCGACCTCCATACTATTTCCCAAGTAGCTTCCTTTTAGAGGTCCTCCAACTCATTGTTCAGAGCACACATGCTTCAAGTGTGCAACAATGCCTAATGACAACATCAACACCTCCATCTCCCTCCTTTTCAGCACCCTTAGGAACGGTACTTGTCTGCCTCACTTTCTCTACTTTGTGTTACCCTTATCTGCTATCAGCTGGCCTTGTACATTTCTGCCTTCCCCTTGTCTCCCTCTAGTGGCTCTTGCTTCATTCCCTCACTTTTGGCGGATTACAACAGGCAATGTGTACTATCTGCGTGTCCTTTATCACGCCCGTTCTTAGATCGCATCTCCCCCCAACCAATCACCACTGCTTACACTTTTCTCTTTGTCCAAAGACACTGATGGATTGCTCGTCCCACTTCCCCCTCCTCATTCACATAATCAAAGCCATATCCCTGACTCTCACTATCTGGATTCCCTTCACTGGTACGTTACTTCCTTCACATCATAATGAACTCATTGTAGTCTACTTACAACTTTATCACTATCAATATGACATTCCCTTCCTATATTATTTCCCATAACAAGGAAGGGGTTTCCATAAATAAAGTTTTGCCATATTAACCTCCTAAGTGTCACATGTCTACCATGATATACATATATATAGCTGCCCCCTGTTTCCTTACACAGTGAAGCCTTTACATATTATACCTTAAGTAACATTTCATTTTGCTACTTATTGACACTTATACTTTCAGTGCACGAACAATACATTTTCATGACATTATGTTCAACATTATGTAGTAAAAATCGCCCTGTCATAATACATTCATCCTTTAATTGTTGTAACATACATGGGCTACACATCGACCTCAGATTTCATGCCTCTATTTCAAACACATCGCTCGAAATTCAACAAATTGTTCTTGGTGAAATTATAGAATAGCCTTGGAAACTCCATATGGGATTGTAAATTCATAAAATTGTTTTCGAACTATTTGGCTTTCATACACTAACATATAAAAATTTATTATCGCGTTTTACCTACTACGCACTCTATATCTATCTGGCTACACTTAGTATAATTATTAGGCAAACAAGCAAAACCAATTCTATAAATTCATCTTACAACTTATGTCCACATGGTCTATTTCAATGGCTATACAGCTCCTACCTGCACCTACGATATCTATATTTACCAACTACGTACATCCAATTTAGCTGGGTAGATATGGGGTGTAATATAGTTAAGTAATACAATCACGCTTACTTGATATCCATAAACGATTTAACATATGCTACTGGAATTCCAATGAAACAATTGTCAACCCTACTACATATATAACACCTCTATTGTCTACCATTACTTCATATACCTCTCCATAACCTAGCCCATCCTTTCTTCAAGTCTCGCCCAAGCAATGGGTGAGTGGTTGTCATTGCACTATAAACCCAGCCTAAATAACATACTAATAGTTTCAGAACCATACACATTATGCATCGCCATTGGTATTCAAAATGCTTATCACAGATAATGGAGGATAGGGAGCTAGGTATAATCGGGTGGCAGAATGACATGATAGATTATAATTTACGTCGAGCAATTTGGACCTCGGGCAATGATTGAGTCCAGTACTTGCTGTTGAGATTTTTTGATTCCTTGAGGAGGATAACGAAATAATAACAATTAGGGTTCAGGATTGAAATTTTCATTCAATTGTGAATTAGGGATGAAAAAGAAAAAAGATGTATACTACCCGTCTCTTCCATAACTGACATTTGCCATTAACGACTAGAGGTTCCCTCTGCTTCTCTTCTAGCATTCCTCTCTGGTTTTGTCTTTCTCTTTCTACTCCTTACTCTTCCTCTCAATCAACGTTTTCAAACTGAAGCCTTAAGCCTTCACTAAGAATCTTCTACTAACTGCTTTTAAAGTCAAACTCTTAAAATATCATTAAGGGTAATTTGGTAATTCTACTCCCAATAAGAATTTCACACAACTTCCTTTGACCTCCAAAACTAACAACAACTTGTAGCCCCAAAAAAAAATCAATCAGTTGAGGGCAAGTTGATGTTAACCTTCATGTAATTTTCCTAAGCTAGAAAAGCAAGGCTAGATAGCAACTAGCAACATTGTAAAGTAAAAATTACCCCCCCCCAAAAGCACGACTGACAACAATAACTAACCATATTGCCCCCCATTTACTATTATCCATAGTAGCATTGGCATTGTGGGATGACCATTTGGGGTAAGAAGTTACAAGAATGCCCTCAGTTTGCCATCAAATGAGAGAGTGAAGTGCACCCCAAAATAACCTAATCACCCTTTAAATTGCCAAAATATCCTCCATAGTAACATACCTTACTTATTTCTAAGGTTGCAGCTTATAAGACACAGATATACAAAAATATATATATATATATATATATATATAGCTATATATATATATATATATATATTATATATATATATATATATATATATATATATTATATAGACCCATACACACATACACACACACATATACATATATAGGCATATATAAATATGCTATTGTTTGTACATGCATAATATATGTGTGTGTGGTTGTGTGCGCAGCGTGTACATA
>JAKOGI010000943.1:0-2500 GCA_029747015.1 Carnegiea gigantea
ATATATATATATATATATATATATATCACACACACAGAGTGTCCAGTTAAGCCATGTTAGCATATCTGCTCAAGTCGGGTTGGCTTACACAGCCATCGCGAGTTGGAGTACCAACCAACCTAAGTTGGCATACACAATTTGAAGGTTTGAGCAGTTAATATGCTCGGTGACAACCAATGCACTTGCAATCCTATTATTTGATAACAATGAATATTGCTTTCTTCCAGGGTTAGGATTTATCGCATTTTTTGCAAAAGGAAACCAAAATCTCTATAATGATCTAAATGAACAAGACGCAAAACTTGAAGGCATGTGGCTTAACATTAGAGTTTATGGCTTTGGGTTGAAGCCTAGGGCTCAAGTACTAACAAATGGGGTGTATGATTCACTTCTGCGGTTTAGTGGTTGGGATTTGACATTTGAGGCTTAGAGTTTTTTGGAGTTTGACCAATGACTGTAATGTTAACTTGATTCTTAGAGTTCACACTTAAACCATGCATAAACCCTAAATGTTAAAGAGTAAACCTTAGCTTGTGGCTTTGTACCATATTCATTTATATCCCAAGACCTTAACTGTCAACCTTACACCCTAAATTTAATATGATCTCATTTTAAAGAGTATCGGTTAATTATTACAGAAAAAATAATATTATTTTTTTCAAGTAATGAATTCTTTTTCCATAGATTGTTACTCATTATTTTTTGAATGGTTATTTTCTAACAATTACGCTTATCTTTTGTTTTGATTGGATAAAATTACACTCATTACTTAGTCTAGTAAAGATTGTGATATTTCGATGCTACAAAATATCTATTTTAAGGGCTAATGTATGTTTGTTATTTTACTCTAAGAGCTATAGATATTTATTGGGTTAAGCTCAAGAACTTTATCACCATTTAGGGATCAACCCTAAACCCTAAAATCCATACACCAAACCCTAAACCTTAAGCCCCAGACCCATACCTCCAACCAACTCTAAGATCTAAACCCCAAATCCTAAACCCTAAAACATGAACCTTAAATCCTAAACTCTATACTCTAAATGACAATTAAGGTTTGGAGTTTAAGGCTTACAGTTTAAGCTGGACCAGAGGGTTCAACTATCAAACTTTAGGGTTTATAGTAACTATTGTGGATATGTCCAACAAAGGGGTGTTTTTGTAAATTAAAGCAAGCGAGTGTGTACATGACTCTTACTACTTATTTATCTGAAAATTTATATGAGAGCGACATGTGCAAAAATTTAGAGGGATTTGTTTTGTTGTAAAAGATATATATATGTATGTATGTGTGTATGTATGTATGTATATATATGTATATATGTACGTATGCATGTATGTGTGTGTGTGTGTGTGTGTGTGTGTGTGTGTGTGTGTGTGTGTGTATGTATGTGTGTATGTATGTATGTATGTATGTATGTATGGATATGTATTATGCATTCATGTATGTATGTATATGTATGTATGTATGTATTGTGTGTGTGTGTGGTGTGTGTGTGTGTGTGTGTGTGTGTGTATATGTGTGTGTGTGTGTGTGTGTGTGTGTGTGTGTGTGTGTGTGTTAGATGTGATAAACAAGTTATTACTTATATGAGGTTCAATCACAATTAGATTTTGGCCGGGGGTGCCTATATATATCTCTTTATCTTTAGTCAAATTTACGCTTGGATTGAAAATAACATTGGAAAGGAAAATATAGTTGGAATAGATCTACCCATAAAGTGTTTTAATTTCATTCTTTTTTTTGAAAAGAATACTATGTATTAGGTTGAATTGTATCCAACTTATTCATCTATATTTGGATCAATTGACTATTATGTATTTTGTTGGATCATATCAAAATTTATATTTTTAAGTACGTTATTGTAATTAATTTAATACATTGACCCATAAAATAATTAAGTAATTTATTCATAAAAAACTTTAATCAATTTTATTCTCCTTTAATTTAATTACATTTGGTTGAAAATGTTATTTAAACAATAACATGATCAAATTACATTAACTAAAAAATAAATTTATGTATTTTTTTCGTGAATCAACTGACATGTGAAAAATCATATTAATTGTAAAATGTGAAATGGAAATAAAAGGAAAAGAACATATGCTTAGTGATTTGGAAAAGAACACATGCTCAGGGAAATACTTAGGCTGAAGTGAGAAAGAGAGAGAGAACGTGGGAAAAAAGGAAAAGATCATATGCTCAGCTACCAAGGAGGAGGGAGAAAATAAATTGCTAATGGGGGAGTAAGGGTAGTTCAGAAAGAGCAGCTGCATTCATCTGTCTTTTCAATCACTACAGAAAAGCTTCGTTGTAAAAGCAACACCTTTGGGTAATTAAAAAATAAACAACGCAACCGTTAGTAATTTTCCCTTCAAAGAATGTGACATTGACACAGCATTAAATAAGCTCGCGAGCGGTGCTTTTCTTTCTCATGCCCCAAAATATATATGCGTAGGTAACGAGAGCATGTGCTCCCGGGAGCATATAAAAAATTGC